>JUFY01028241.1:1770-17941 GCA_001855655.1 Leptopilina clavipes | reverse complement strand
GATTTTGAGTTTGATTTTGAGTTTGATTTTGACTTTGACTTTGACTTTGACTTTGACTTTGACTTTGACTTTGACTTTGACTTTGACTTTGACTTTGACTTTGACTTTGACTTTTTATTTAATAATGACTTTCACTTTGACTTTGACTTTCGATTCGATATTGACTTTCACTTTGACTTTCGATTCGATATTGACTTTCACTTTGACTTTGGATTCGATAATGACTTTCACTTTCACTTTTACTTTCACTTTCACTTTGACTTTGACTTTTGATTCGATAATGACTTTCACTTTGATTTTGACTTTGACTTTCGATTCGATAATGACTCTTACTTTGACTTTGACTTTCGATGCGATATTAACTTTTACTTTGACTTTGACTTTCACTTTGACTTTGGCTTTGACATTGACTTTGACTTTGACTTTGACTTTGACTTTGACTTTGACTTTGACTTTGACTTTGACAAATTGAAATTTTATGAAACTACAAAGGAATTTCTGAGTGAGTCAAAGTCAAAGTCAAAATCAAAATTAAAATCAAAATCAAAAGTCAGTTTAAAAGTCAAAGTCAAAGTCAAAATCGAATCGAAAGCCAATGTCAAAGTCAAAGTCAAAGTGAAATTACAAAATCGCACCCCTGAAGCGATTTCGAATCGAAAATATTAATTTTAATGAAAAGAAACCAAAAAATTTAAGTTTTGTTTGTTTAAACAATCATAACTTTTTATCCTTAAGTCAAAAGTTCAATTTTGATTCGATTTTCAGGAACAAAACGAAATTACAAATGTAATTTGTTTCCGATTCAGAATTAAAACGAAAGTCAACATGATATTCAGTTCCGATTTATAGAAGCAAATCGAAAGTGGAATCTACATCTGATACGATTTTGTGAACGGAACGAAAGTCCCACTTGATTACTTTTGGTTTCCTCAGTTTCCTGACATTGAAACCTTATTCGAATTGTACTTTTGTTTCGAATACTGAAGCAGAAGTTGAATTCTAATTTGGAATCAAAGTACAGATTAATTTATCGGACTGAAGAACTAATACTTTTGATTTTCTTTTCCAAAACAAAGTAAAGTGTTTCTTAATTTTATTTCAATTTCGTAACGATTCCTTTCTACGTATTATTTTATTCCCGAGTTATTCCAAAATTAATGGAGAGATTTTCATATCGAGAAGAATTTTGACGATATAGAACATAAATACATATATATGTATTTGAAAATCTGTTCTGTAAGCATTAAATGGTTTAGTCTGTGGAGGGAAAATAGTTTAAAAATTGCATCGATATAGGTTTTTACCAATCGCTGATCATCGGCAGATATTTCTATAGCTATGTGGATATCAAGTTTGTGCCGATAAATTCAATCAAGTTGAACCAGTGAAGCGGCGAACGAGCTGCAACTTTATAGTATTGGTGCCATCCCCGTTTCTTTGAGATCTCTGTTACAAATCGAATTCTCCTGTCCTTCCGATGAGTGGGGAGAAGAAGAAGAAGATGCCGAAGCCGAAGAAAAAGCTGGAGAGAATTCATGATTTCCAATGTATAAGTTCCTCTTTTGGATTTTTAATCAAGAGTCTCTTCACCCACAGTACAGTGTGGGTGGGTAAATATCATTGGAGTCGTGCTGTGAGTTTCTAAAAGTTCAAAGGGAAAAGCCACCTTATCGCTGCCAACGACACTGTTGAGGGTTTTTCCTAGTAGAAAAAAATTGCTTTTTCATTGGCTAAAGTCTTGACACTTTTTTTCCCTTTTTCACCCCCATTTTCTTCTTCTTCTTCTTTTTCATTTTCCTTTTTTACTTAAAAATTCTCCATGCTTCTCGTTTGACATGGATTTCATTGTTAGTGACAAAGTTATTTAACAATGTGGAAAATTGTAAAGAAGAAATCTTTTGAACGTTCGCAGTTTGTAAAACTATAATATAAAATAAAATCAGTTCTGAAGAAGTTATTAACTTTTAATTAATGATGGAACGTGGAGCTATCGTACCAAACAGAACTAAAAGCCCTTTTGCTGCTGCTGCTACTACTTTATAAATTGCTTATTAAAAGTATGTTGTTGCATTTCTAAAGTGGAACAGTATTTTTTATTTATCCGCTTCAAAGCTTAAAAGTGAAGAAAAAATTGCACCGAATAGCCTGCGTTTTAGATAAATCGAAAATGAATTATTTTTTCTGGGCTAATTTTCCTTTTGTGCAAACGTGTAAATTATTTTAGGTATACAATCGAATGTTGTAGTTGTATGAAACTTGAGAGTAAATAAGCTGAGCCAACGCCAATTAAAACGGTGTTAGTTGAGTCCATTAAGATTGTGCAATATTGTGAGACTGACCCTAACAGGAAGTAACGATGAACAAGTTTATATCGGTCGGAATCACAAGAGTGAAAATTGGAAGCAAATAGTAAATAATTATTTACTATTTGCTTATTATAATAATTATATTATAATATATATTAAAATTATATAACAAGTTATACTTGACCCTAGGCATTCTAAAACATTTTTCTATACTGATGGCTTCAGACTAGCATCAAAGCTATATATTATAATATATTATAACGTAATTTTTGATTATTTAATGTTTTGTCAAATTGATCCATTTTTGAAATATTATTTAGCTCTTGAATATTCGGGAATCCCATCCAAATAAATCATATAAAGCAAAATTAAATTTTCAACAACCAAGGAAATAAAAACCTGAAAATTCTTATATTTCAAAAAATGTCGCTACGTAACGTGTCAAAAATTGTCACATGTATTCAAAAGGGAAGAAAAGATGTTCTTGAAAAGTAATATTTTCAGTTGCGTGCGTGTTATAATTTAATAAATGGCACACATCAGTGACATTTTGGCGAAATTAAAGCTCTTGCATTTTTACCGCAACGTGCAATATTCCCGCAGTGCACAATTTCACATATCACGCATATACGCAACATGTGGAATAAAAAAGCTGGTTGGCAAAATTAAATAGAAATTCAAAAGGAGAATACTTCTCCAAGTGAATGTGTCGAAAAAAGAAGGTGATGAAGTTTACTGAAAGCGAATGCAGGAGAGAAAGAGAAAAATAAAACCCAACTCGTAGAAAAAGAAAGAACAAGTTGGAAGCAAATAAAAGTGTATTCATTTTACTGGGATGTAAACTGAAAGGAAAATGCTGGTACATTTTTTCGGATTTTCTTCATCTTCTGATGCGGTAAAAAAATAGATTTCTGATAAAGTAAAATAGAAACTTAATGTGATATAAGAATAAATGGAATTTGTACTTGTTCATTGGAATAATCAGAATTGCAGGCACATTCACATTGAAAATAAGAAGACAAGTTGTATCGGTTGGAAAAATTGTCTTTGATGCGCATCCCCAGGTTGATGGCCGGGACGTCCGTGCTCGTATTTTAAATGAAGGGCTACTTTTTATTATCGCAACGAATAGAATGGAATAAGAAACGCAGTGCACGGAGAGAATTGTAGGTTCTAATGACCACTCTCCTGGGAATTACTTGGAATTTTCTTTTGGCCTTTGCGCTACGATGGAAGAACTATGTATCTCGAGATCAAGGTTCAAACCGTCCCTTGAATTCTGTGATCGCCCTGAAGGGAATTTTCTCTCTCTCGCAATTTTCTCACCAGTGCGTCGCGGCGTTATATTAGCGAAGAGGAAGATAAAGTGTGTGCCGGTGACACCGAAAAAACACCACGACTCGAGAAGGAAATATTGTTCTTTCTCGTTTATTTTTCATCTATATATTTCCCCTAATGAAATGCATTTCGAATAGAATTTTAATTAACGCGCTTTTACGATATTCCTCTTTTTCACTCAACGATGGGAAATTTAATTTATTTTTGTACATATATGGTATGTTAAATTCACAGTTTTCATAACAATTGTTTTGTAATATAAATCGACATTTGTAGTTATTCAATTGTACAAAGTTGTTCTTATATTATTCATTATGTAATATTCCTTCTCAAACAGAAGGTTAATTGAAAAAAATAGAGAGAGAATTTTTTTCCTTCTAATTAATTTTCATGAAAATGTTTAAAGAAATAATGCTTCTAATTTTCATGGAAGAATTTTTTTAAATTTTGCTAATAAATTGGGGAATAGGGGAGAACATTTTCTGAGTAAAAAGAAGTAGAAGTGAATTAGAAAAAAAAATTGTCAATGTGATGGAAAATGTAAAATGTGGTTTGTGAAAAAAGGATGGTAAGAAGGAAGCAAAATTGCAGTGGTTAGTGGAATTAATTAGGAGGATGGAGAAGACTCGAATATAGACAATATAGAAACTATGAGAGTGTAGAAGAGTAGTGCAGGAGGACGTGAAAAATATTAGAACTGAGACAAGACAGAACTTTCAGACGGTCTAAAAGTCGTAAGATTAAGAATTTTAATCATCTAGAGCTTCTGACTAGCATCAAAGCTGGGTCAGGCTAGATCTTCCAGAATAAACCATATAACTGGCGTCTGGCATTACAATTAGCGTAGATGATCAGAACTAGACATTCTAAAACATTTTTCTATACTGGTGGGTTTATAATTCGCTCCAATTTCAATTATCTAGATCTTCTGACTTGCATCAAAGCTGGGTCAGGATAGATCTTCCAGAATAAACCATATAACTAGCGTCTGATATTACAAACAGCGTAGATGACTTGCACCAGAACTGGGCCAAGTTATACTTGACCCTAGGCATTCTAAAACATTTTTCTATACTGATGGCTTCAGACTAGCATCAAAGCTGGATCAGGCTAGAACTGGCGTTTGATACTACAAACAGCGTAGATGACTTGCACCAGAATTGGGCCAAGTTTGACTTGACCCTAGACATTCTAAAACATTTTTCTATTCTGATGGCTTCAGACTAGCATCAAAGCTGGATCAGGCTAGAACTGGCATCTGATACTACAAACAGCGTAGATAACTTGCACCAGAACTGGGCCAAGTTAGACTTGACCCTAGACATTCTAAAACATTTTTCTATACTGATAACTTTAGACTACCATCAAAGCTGGGTCAGACTAGATCTTCCAGAATAAACCATATAACTAGCGTCTGGCATTACAATTAGCGTAGATGAGTTTTGTTAACAATGAACATACCCCAAAATATTTTTTGTTTAGCTCTTTATTCTAATTCTCGTTCTAACTCGGGCATATTTCCTGTCAAAAAATTTACCTCCAGATACTTTGCCAGCTCAAAAAGGGAAATTTCCTTTTCGTAAAATATTGGTTCCTGTAATTTAGGAATCATGTATTTTCTAGTAAGTAGGGTTTTGAGATATATAGGGAAGAAATAGTGAATGTAGTATATGCTTGGGTATTAATGGATAGAATGGATTATAAATGGATAAGGGGAGAATGGGAAATAAGAATGATATTTGAAAACGTGATTGGAAGTGAGGGAGGAAGATATAGTAAAGTCTCAAAGAAAAAAAAAAGGTTGGCTTAAATGGGGTCGAACGGCAAGCGTAAACCCTGTCACTGGTGGATATGTAGATAGGTCAGGATAAGAAATGCGATATGAAAAATCTAAAACATTCGTACTGTTCCTAGGAGAATATATATTTCAAAATTTAGAATCATCCAAGCATTTCAAAGCTACTCTTAAGCTAGCCGAATCTTCACAAATCCACAATATCTTTAAAGGTTCCCTAATATTTTCTAGACTTTATCAGAGTGTCTACGTAAATCGCTTTAGAATTTAGCTACTCTCACATTCTTCCCTCTATCCATCTTCAAGGATCTTTAAGAAACTATCTAAAAAGATTCGCGATTTTTTTTTTGGAAGTCTTAATCAGTTTATTAATATTTCTCGCATTTATAGATTTCAAAGGAATTTTAAATCTTTCAAAACTCAGTCGTATTGAGAATAAGTGTTTTAGTTCCCCAAGAAACTTTTTTCTTTTTTCTACAAAATATACATTTAACCCGATGCTCCAGGGTTACATATAAACTCCTGCCTCTGAACTTTTTTTAAAAATAACTTTTGTAAATTAATTCTTAATTTTTTCATTAAAGAGTACTTTGTTCTGGAATATTTTTAAATTGAGTTATATATGCACTTAAAAAATATATATATGCAAATTCTGGAATTCATTTTCGTATATTAAAATATGTTACATAATTTCCAGTAATTTAAAAAGTTGAACTTTAAAAATGTATATATGGAATATTTTAATCTTTATTCCTGGTTCCAGACAGTATAAGTACACACTTGAAATATATGGAAAATATTTGCTGTTTTGAATTCAGCCGAATTTTCAAGACTCTTGTATACAACTGCGAAATATTGATCTAGATTCAAGAGCGAGATACAAAAGCCCTCAAGTAAACATTGTCAACAATATAAGGGCTCGTTAGTCTTCTTCTATTTACCCAGAAGCGAGCTATTTTAATCAATTTTGGACGGGTAAAAAAAAGACAATTGCGTTCTAGTTGATACTGTTTTTTTGTATTTTTTTTATAGGACTCTTGAAATTGATTAGCCCGTTACATTCGAGTAATTCATTCCATTTAGTCAACTGTTTGTTTGTGTTTGTGTTTCGGTCGAGTGGTTACTCTAGAGATATTGGAGATTCTCCATTTCTGGGATGTGTATATACTGATGGACACACCTGACGGTCCATCGCACTTACTCCTACTTATCATTCCAGTCACAGAATATCCTATTCGATCGATACCACTCTGAAAACTGCTCTTTCGTGACATTCAAGTTGCGGTTTTCAAATCCCGCCTATCAGACTGTTTGGCGTCGTCATGGAAAAATATTTCATAAAAACTATTGAAAGAAAATGGTTTCGTTAACTTAGTTTTGAAATAACATTGATATTATAATCAGTATTTGTATATTTCACGAAAGAATAATTAATTACCCTTGCCAGACGTTCTTTTTGTCCTCATAGATTGACTTAAAATGGAACAAAAGTATGAGCAATCAGTGCTGGAATTAAAAAAAAAATTGATGATAAATATTTACGCACAAAGTTTAGAGATTGTGAATTATTTAGAGAGAGGAACACATCAGTTGATTGGAACACAAGAAAAAGTATTAAATAAACTTAAAGTCAGAAGCCAAAAAAAGTTAGCTAAAAGGACTAATGGCATCTCACGCAAGGATCTCCAATTACTCGTTGATCTTTAGAGGCGAAATTGAATTAAACTCTTCGAAAGGAAAGTTCTTAAGTGTCTGTTGAAGAAGCCCGAAGCTTAAACAAAAAGTCCAGTAATATAAGAACACAGTACAGCAAACGGTATAATAATAAAGGTCCGATAAAAGCAGAAACAGCTCAACGGAAGAAAATGTCTAAAGGATCTGCATTTAAATCAAGCTCTCGCAAAATTAAGCATTTCTCAAGAAGCCCTAATCTAAAGGAAGCTTTAGTCTATTCCTCCATGGGAAATCTGCTCTACTATCGGTGTAATCCATCTTTCCTTTGTCTTTGTCTTATCAGTCAGAAATCTCTAGTGAAGTGAAAATATTCCCTTCCGTTTGTTTTTTATTTTTTTTTCAGTTTAAAAAAATTGCGTTCTTTTGAATTTAATGAAAATATTCTCCGTTTGTTTTTATATTTTCCTTTTCAGTCAGAAAAAAAGTAAAAGCTTACACTGCCTTTGATATTATTTTTTTAAGAGATCATTTTAAGAATTCAAATTTATTCAATTCGGTTATATTATTTATGACAGATTGAGGTTATGTAACCAACTGCAGTATATTTGATACTTTTTACGATTGATAATTCTGTAACTAGGTTATTTTCGGAAAAAATGATAAGAAGTGAGAAAAAGTACAATAAGGAACAATTTAATAAATTACGATGACAAATTCAATCTATATCGCAAGTTGTGAAACAGGAGAGAGAATTAAATGGACGGTCTGTAGTGAACATATGGTTTTTGGTGAGTCCCTTGAGAGGTAGTTTATCAAAGTGATCGGATCGACAGTCGGTAAAATAGAGCGCCGAGTTATCACACGGCGCGAGTATCGCTCATACTAGACGACGCCGATACATTTTTGTAGCAGAAAATCATTCTCAATATGGCATTTGAGTAACGTAGACGTTACGTGACGCTTGGACGCTGTGTCTTATTGTGTAAATTGGTTTCATTATTATTATTAAAAAGCCATTAAAGATTTTCGCCAATCGGTGATTGTTTTCGACAATTGATCAGTATTTTTTTTTATAAACAAGTCAAATTTCTCAGGAAGATCAGACATGATGTTGTCGATAATCGTCGCATTAATGAAAACTATGTAGCTTTTCGTCATGGTAAAAGTGGTTTCAATTCCGTGAGGCAATTGTGGTTCAATCTTAAATGGGTTTTCGAATTCCCATTACTGTAAGCCTTTAATTGACTTTCCTAGGTGACATTAATTGCAGACCAAACCACATCAGACTGCTTTACCTTACTCGATTTGTAATTCGAAGAGAAGTTTTACGATATTCGGAAATGTGGAATCTTACGTATTTTACTACTGACATGCTCTAATTTTCCATTCAGACAAACTCTATAACAGAAATACGATTGGAAAATTAAATAACACTTGGCTTGATTTAAAATCTTAGAAAAAAAAAATTAAAAACAAAAATCACTGATTGAGATTTGAAATTTTTTCTTCACGCAAAGAGAGACTGTCAATAAAAAACATATTGTTCCAATATTTTTCCAAACACGGTTTAACAGAACTTGAAAACTGAAAAAAAAGAAAGTAAAAATTGAAATGAATTTTATTGAGAACTGTTAGTAGATAACAATTTTCTGCTGACTGTCGATTTAGTTGGAACAAAGTAAATTGAATTGAAAGTGGAATTTCGCTATACGACTGATAATAATGATCGCTATTGTCAATAATCCGTTTATTCGTCGCGTTACATATACATGCGATGCTTACCAGTCGGACAGTGTAAGTAGAGATATATGGGATTATCGTTCGTCGACGCTGGTTCCAGCTTCCGCTTTCGGTATTCGCGTTTGTCCAGCCGTAATATAATCCTTGGCACCTTGTTGAGATCCAACTAGACGTCATAATTTGTTTCCATCAAAAAAATTTGAATTTACCGCACGTCGTTTATTAAATTACCTGTCCCAGGTGGAAAAAGAAAAATTGGTCAATATTTTCTCTCTCTCTCTCTCTCTCTCTCTCTCTCTCTCTCTCTCTCTTGATAATCAATTGCAAATGAAATTGTATAAAAAAAATTTTTAATTCACAGATCAGTGATGAATTCTTTTTCTATTCTTTGTCTGTTAAAAAAATGTGATCAGATGGGAGAAATTAATTTAAAAAAAGTTCGCCAAGAGGTAATAAAATTAAATTGAAACTAAAATACTTTAGAGAAATTAATACGGTAATAAGTTTAAGTTGCTTGAATAAAGATGAGGATAGAGATTACTTTTCTTAATTGATTAATCCAAAGGGAAATGTGGAAGTAAAGAAAAGGTATAACTTGATCATTAAAATGAGAAACAAATTTTCAATGCGTTTTATGTGAAAGAGAATATTTCAAGTTAAAGATGCTTGGTGAATTTCAAATTATGGATGCGTGAAGATTCCTTTGAGAATTCTCGAGTTACGTTCAATGCCATTGAGAATTCAGACTAACTAATTCTAACTTATGATTCAACTCCAAAGGCGATTTATCATACGAAATAAACTTTAAATTACGAAAAATAATTGCATTTTCCCGTTCCAAAATTTTCTGATAAAATTCATTTTAAAATTGATTTTAATTTCGAAAAGATGTTTTATATATTTTCTTTTTTTTAAAAATCTCTATACCCTACCATGAATATATTATAATTCGCATAATCCTTTTACGTTCAATCGTATTAGTTCTATTTTGCACCAAATAATTATTTACTGGATGCTAGTTATAATCAGATTACCCATCACGTCATTAAAATTGATTCATTCCATGCCACCGACAATAATTCATCTGAAATAAATTCAATTATTCAGTTCAATCTCTAATTAGGTTTGATAATTGTTGAAACAAAAGAAAAATGTAAATTTCTTAAAAAGAATTCTCCCTGTATATAAAATATTAACAATTTTTTTTCTTGAGGGAATACAAAGATTACGGTTAAAGATCAATTAAAAGTTGGATTTAAATAAAAATTATATAATTTTCTATCAATAAAAAGCGAATTGGGTAACATAACCTAAAATTGAAAATACGTTTCTTATTGAGAAAAAATTGTATTTTTTATTTAAATGCAACGTTCTTATATGCTTTGTTTTCGCAATCGTTTCCCATTGTGAAGGTACCTTTAGGATTGAACAGGGTTGGGAAGTTACGCTTAACATTTCATTGAGTATTTTACCTTCCCAACCTTGCCTTTCTATTTTCCAGATTCATTTTTAGTTACCTGAAGTCAAAAATAGTTTTTTTTTTTGTTTATTTATTATTTAGTATGTAAAATAGTTAATAAAAATACTTTTTGACTTCAGATGATAAAAAATGAAACTTAAATGAAGCAAAAACTCTTCTAAACATAACCTATAATTTGTTGCCGCTTTGTGTTCCTTTCAGCAAGAATGGTCACAAATATTGTCACCCTAGACTCAAAAAGAACTACTTTTGACCCGAATTTGAAAAGTAGCAGACTTTTCCTAATAAATAAAATCAATTACTATTCTTAAGAATATTAGGTATTATTTCCGATAGAGAAAAAAGACACGGAAAATACTTGTTTGGAATACTTACATTTACTTTAGATCATGATTGAACATGAATGGAAACTTTAGTGCATATTTGACTTCTTGGAGTTTGGATAGTGTACTTATCAAAGCTGAATAGATTCGCTTTTATGGAGAAAGAGTGATTTCTTCCGCTTGAATCGTAACGAGTATTTGTTAGTCAAATTGGGTTCTAAAACGACTGAAATTACTGAAATTCAGCGTATTTTAAATATAAGTGGCATAATAATAATTATAGAATTTTACAACATACAATTTATAAATTTAAAAATTTTAATTTGTAATTTACAATTTATAATTTTATACTCCTGTAGAAGTGGTTCTAACTTGAATAATATAAATTAAAGTATAATGTGTCATGGTTCGTTGAACTTGAATTAACATTAATAATAGTTCCATCCTCTCCACTCTTTGAAAATCGTCTTGCAAGTTACAATCACTTCAACCACAAATTATTTACTAAGAAGACACCCGAGATTTCTTAGATGTAACGTCCAATAAAACTGCGCGCAAGTATCTTATACCACAACCCAGCCACCTTGACAGTCATCTCCCGTGAACAAAAAAAGTGTTTTAATACCTTTTTCCGTTTCTACCGTCTCACAGAGTTGCTTGTTAACGACCGGAAACATTTTCAAAATGTTAAAACGTCACAAAGTGTTGCTTTCTTTACTCCTCGAGGAAAGAAAGTTCATCTTTCTTTTTGCAAATGTTTCTTTCACGTTTGTTTTCCCTTCGCAAGAGTACATTTCTTTTTGAAAATATTTTACACATTCCGTGTAACATAGTTAAGGTCGGTCCACTGATTTTTCAGATAAGAAACACTAGCGCCACGTATGCGCAGACGTGACGAAGTTTCTCAACAAGAGCACAACCACGCGCCTCTTAGAAATTACAAATACATCTAACTTTTTGTGCCATTACATTTTTTTGGGGAATCAAAATTAATACGTTCCTCTATAATTATTGCATGGAAAATCGTAATTATTACTCAATTTTTCTAAAGTTTTTAAATTGATTTCCGGTTTCGACCTGGGGTTTTTTTGGGGGGGGAACAATCCTTATTGATTATTATTTTATCAACAAGATGAATTTTAACGATGATGCTTAACGGTTTGATGAAACAATGAATTGATATCAAGGATAAATTTGAAACCAAATGTTTCTAGTGGCGAGCAATTCAAGTGTATAATCAAACGAAACTGAAAGCCAAATCATCCAGGATAATCTGTATTATTTCGTTTTGTGTGTACCATAACCTAATTCAAATGTGGTTTTCTCTCTTCCATGGCAACATCTCTAATCAACCGGAAACTATTCATCAGGTTAAACCCTCCTTTCCTGCCTCTTGCAGAATGTCTTGTTAAACTTGTACTTTCTATTTACTGATTGAAATTTCCAAAGTTTCTCTCTCTCTCTCTCTCTCTCTGCCTCTCTCTCTCTGTTTGCAATACTGACGTGTTTGTTTCAAAGTGGAATGAGAGACACTAAGGGCGACTGCATTTAAACATGGACCACTTTTGAACTTCTCCAAGTTTCACACTCTGCGGAGTCAATAGTAACATGACAAGAAATTAGTTAGACTTACAGAAAACTATACGAATTTTCTTCCAATAAATTTAGAAGTAGAATGCTGTTTTCCCTCTCTAATTTTGTAATTTTAGTCATGAAAATTAATTTCGTTGTTTGTTTTTTTGCAGTCTGCAAGCTTCACAGCGCTTCCACTATTTTTCCTCTATTTCAAAAAGTTCCCTTTTCTCCCCTATTTTTATAAATGTTTCCTCTTTTTCCCCCCTTTTTTTACTCAATTACCCTATTTTATATAGAAATAAATAAATTTTAGCTATATTTTATTGAGTAACTAAACTTTCTGAAACTCTAGTGACTTTTATTGTTTAAATTCAACTAAATTTTATATAGAAATGAATAAATTTTAACTATATTTTATTGAGTAGCTAAACTTTTTGAAACTCTAGTGAATTTTATTGTTTAAATTCAACTAAAAGTTATTAGTTTTTTCCACTCTAGTGACTTTTCTCATTGAAATGAAACGAAAATTTACTAGAGTTTCGTCACACTAGTGACTGTTTTGTTGAGAGTAACTAACCTTCTTAAGAGTCTAGTAACTTTTGTCGTTAAAATTAAACAAAAAGTTACTTGATTTTTGCCACTCTAGTGACTATTGATTTGAATAAGTAATAGCTTCTTTAAAACTCTAGTAATTTTTGGCATGGAACGTTAAAGAAAATATTACTAGAGTTTTTTTTGCTCTAACAATGAAACAATTTTTTTCAACGTAAGATTAGTGTCACTAAACATTTGTCACTCGCTTTTCTAAAAATCTAGTAACTTTTCCAAGTAAGCGGATAATTTGTAAAAGTTACTAGAGTTTCGATCCATTAGTTAAAAATAATATTAAAAAGTAATTTTTTTAATCAAAAGTCACATTGAACTAGAAAAAATACTTCTAGATTCCCCCTATTTTGACACATATTTTAACCCTCTATTTAAATATAAATTTGCCCTATTTCCGCTTTTTTAAATTAATTTTATGCTGTGAAGCTTAAGTCTGTTGGGGAAACTTTTGCTATTTAAAAAAGGAATGGACTTTTTGTTGAACTTTTTATTTTTTTATACACAAAATTTGTCGAAAAAATGAGTAGTTAACGGAAGGTGAAAAAAAACGATTAAAAAATAAGTCTTTAGAAATATTGGCAAATAAATAACTTGATTTGTATCAAAGAATCTTTTGGAGGTAATAATGGCTTATTGAGGAGACGCGGTTAATGGTGCACAAAGGACAATAACGCCCACGATGTTTTCTTTCAGACAGATCTATAGTTTTGCGAATCATTTTCTACTCTCTTATTCAGCCGTTTGCGGAACACTAATCTTCTGTGATATTGCTTGTTTTTATTATTGGGTCATTTATTTTCAATATCAATAGCTATTACCATCATCATCATTATCATCAGTTGAATAATATTTTCCGTAAATGCGGTTAATACAATTTTTAAATATAATTATGCATTCAATCGTTTTGGATAAAAAATATCCTTAATTGACGGATGTGTTAGGAATTTACACTGGAATTGTTAAAAAAAATATCTCTTTAAACTTAGAATCGGAAACTGGGGGTTATTCGTGACCCCAAGCACTGTAAACCTAAAAGTATCAAATTGATACCAAAAATATCAAATTGATTCAAATTTTTGGATCAATTTGATACTTTTGGTATTAATTTGATACTTTTGGTATTAATTTGATACCAAAAATATCAAATTGATTCAAATTTTTGGATCAATTTGATACTTTTGGTATTAATTTGATACTTTTAATTCTTGAAGAGAAATCTTGAACTTGAGGAATTTTTTTAATACATTTTTTTGGTCCAGGACGATTCTGTTTAGATAATTTAAAATCTTTTTTGATTTATTTTTATTACATTCGTGTGGTGCATTGTCTTTAAACGGATTATAAATTTATTGTTTATTCTATAATTTCAATGTTTCATTTTACTATTAGGAGTATATCGACAAAGCAACTGGTGTATCTGAAATTATTACAACAGAAGCATTTCTCTATTGTAATAATATATTGTTACATTCTAGTAATAATAGTTTCAATAATAATGCGATCTTGTTTTCATTGGGAGAATAATATCACGACGGTAGTTTCACAAAGTATCGTATTATATCTAATGTTGGTCGTTTATGAAGAGAATATTTCTGCTTGAGGAACTTTTCAAGCCGTAAGTCCAGTAGAAAGCGGTTTAACTCGTCTGGAAATTAATCTCTATACAAATTGTGTTTAAACAACCACAAACGTACCACAATTTTAGCTCTTAATATTTTTACCCCTTCTGTAGAGGTTAATATGCCTGCTGTCATAAAGAAAGGAAAATTAAAAAAAAAAATTGCCGGACAAAATTTTTTAAAAAAGATTGTTTATAAATATGTAAAATTAAGATTCGTTTGTACAATATTTTTCGTTCCATGACACTCGTCTACAAACTCCTTTACAACAAGTTTTGTGTCCATTCGGATAATAGCAAGTATGACCTTCTTTGATGCAGTCATTTCCTTTAATGCTGGGAATCATCATCATCAAAATTGCAATTACTGCTCCAATCAGAATTAACATTATTCCGTGTAGATCCATTGGAATTCGTGCCACTTTAAAAGAGAAAATGTTTATATTTAATCAAAATACGTGACATTAAATAACGTTTGTTTTCTATGCTCTCTTCAAATTTGAATCAGTGAAAGTTCACTGATTAGTACTTTACTATTTTCCAGTGAAATTCAGTCATATTTCACTGAAAACGATAGATATATAAGAATAGAGTGTCCAAGAGGTTTGAAAGTTCATCAATTGGGTAGAAGGAGACAGGTAGTGTTCAACCGGTCCCTCTTCTTTCCTTGTCTAATAACGCTTGCGCAGTGACGAATGTCTTCCCGAAACATCTGTTCCCTTAACGCGCAAGCGCTATTAAAAGAGGGCAGTACATAACCTAGAAATCAAATTTTCTTTTACTACCAAATAAAAATATAATTAGAATAAAATTTACTAAAATTTTGAAACATACAGTTCTGCATTTTAAAAAAAAATTATTTTCAGCTAAAATTTTTTTTTGAATTAATCTATTTAACAATAAATTTTGACTAAAAAAAATTTATTTATTTTTTTCAAAATTGTACAATTGAATCTTTCCAAATTCGTAGAAATTATTTTTGTTTATGGTTTTATTGGTTGTTTAAAAGAAATTTTTAGTTTGAGGTTATGTCAATGGGTTAAAAGTCCTTTTATTGATTTGTTTAAATTTTAAATATACGTTTGAAGTAGCTATAGTTTAGTAGTGTCAGTCCATATAGAGTCAGACAACTTTCAAAGGCAGGAATATAACGGACTATGGAATCAAAGTTCGTCAATGTTTTTTTTTTTATTCTATGGAGAAAAATTATAATTTTTACAGAAAAAAATTTATTTCAATAAAATTATTACAGTAAGAAAATTAAAATGCAATAAAATAGGTTGAATTATTTTTTATTATTATTTTCAACTTTTAAATATTTAATTACATAAAAAATTAAATATTATTTTTGTAGTTAAGAAAATATTTTATTATTTTTAAAACTTCACTGCCAAACATTATAGAAGAGAAACAAGTTAACTTTAATAGACTTTTTTATTAAAATTTTTGAGAAAGAGGAATTTTACGATTTCCTTAAAAATATACACATTGTCGGAGAAACAGCTTTAGCAGCTATAAAATTTACTTATAGGTAAACTCCTTTACATTCTGTTTAATAGTATAACGCTTTCAGTATAATAGGTGACGAAGTGAGATTTTATGAAATTAAGTATATGAAAAGAGAAAAAATCGACCAATAAAAAAATTATTGCTTCTAAATGGCAAAAAAAAATTTTTTTATAATTATTTTTATAATAATTATTTTTTAAATTACAT
>JUFY01028240.1:7785-23860 GCA_001855655.1 Leptopilina clavipes | reverse complement strand
TCAAACAAAAACAATTAAACTCTGCTCATGTAATATTATTATATTATTATATTACATTAATGATATTAATATAATAATATAATAATAATAATAATAATAATAATAATAATAATAATAATAATAATAATAATAATAATAATAATAATAATAATAATAATAATAATAATAATAATAATAATAATAATAATAATAATAATAATAATAGTAATAATAATAATAATAATAATAATAATAATATTAACAATAATACGATATATTATATTACAAATTTTATTATTATACAATAGTACCTAATTGTATTATTTATACCTCGAGAAAATATTATCAGTCATGATTTACGAACAAAAATAATATATGGAATATCAAGATTTTCCTTCAACAACTGCGATATTAAGGATACTGCGAGACATAATAGTTTATTGGGTCAAACAAACATATTGTATAAAATTAACATAATTTAAATAAATGAGAAATCCTATTAAAATTTAATAACCATTTACACAACCTCAAAACTCCTGTTATAATCACAAGAAGGGTTTTACTGCAAATCGTTCAAGCGAAACAGCAAGGGAGTAACAATTATGTGGAAGAAAAAAAAATTTATCATTTTAGTACCGTTCACTTTCCACGGCATAATAATAATCAAGGATTACAACTACCATTATTACTACTACTACTACTACTATTATATACCACTACCACTACCACTAATACTTTCGCCAATAAAAATCTTGATAACAATAAAAATAAACTTACACAACAATAAAGTTAAAATGTTTCGGCTCGTTTTATAATTACTCTTTCGGATTTTATAGAATTGTGGAAAATATTATCACTTCCGTTATTAGTGTCTCGCTCAATAAGGATTTTACTTTCGTCTTTGAAATTTAATACCCCTTTTTTTCTTTATGATTCCGGGTTTTAAAATCAATGAGACGAAGCAGCAAATTATATAACGAAAAATTTATTTTAAAAATAAAATATTAATATTAAAAAATAATAAAAATATTTTTAAATCAGTTTTTTCTTTTAAATAGTTAAATTTTATTCTTCCATTAGGTAAAATTATTAATAATTTGTTTTACTTAAAGCCATCTAGTTTTGACACAGTATGAAATGTATTTTTTTGATTAAATTAATTGAGTACAGCACTGGATGAAAATTTAATTTTCGAGAAAGTGATTTTCAGACGAAACTTTATTTCATTAAAGTCCCTCATCAGAGTGTTGATTCTATATATGTATTCAAATCATCGCAAATATATATATTCCGGACTCTTCCATTTGAATGAGAATTTGCATTTTATTCAATTCTTAATAAATTTATTTATAAATCTACGGAATTAATAAATTATTCGATTGTAAATTAGTTCTTGATGAATATATAATATATATATATCAAGGGAAAATTATTATATTTTATTAAGAGAAAATAAACGTAGAGTGAACCTGTCCAAAAGTGAATTAATTCCTGAGATAAGCAAAGAATAATTCTCTTTACTTAATTCTCAAGAAGGTTTAATGACAATTATTATTTGATAATTGAATCGAAAATTGTAAATTTATTTCTTGATGGAGAAACATATCACTTTAAGGACGAGTTTACACTATTGGGGTAAGTTGTAAATCATTTCTTGATTGTAAATCAGTATTTAGAGCAGAAAAAATGCTTGTTAAGTAGATATAATGTAATTGTTACTTTTAAAGTAATGAGTAATTTGATATTTCATTGACACGACACTATCGTATTTATTTAGTTTGTTCGGTAGTTAATAATTAGCACTCACTCAGTAATATTTGTATTTTTAGCAGTAGATTACCAAGTAGTGTAGATTATTAGTTAATTATAGTTTACAAAAAAAAATATCACTATTACAGGCATGGTTTCATATCCTGGCACTTCTGACTGCTGCGTGCCAAACAACTGCTCAAGATCTTACAATGATCAATAAGAAGTCATTGCAGCATCCAATTGTAGAATTAGTAACACTAAGAGCACCTAGACAACTTCAACCAATCATCCACCTCAGGAATCAACAACCATTTTACAATATTATTCAAACACCCAAAAATATTTCCTACAAGCGACAGCTGGGTCATTTAGGACTTGGAAATTTTCGTTCCCTTTCTTTCGTAACGCCAGGACCTTATCAACGGGGCTTTAAATCGATGTTGTTTAGAGCTAATTACACTCCAACGGCCATGTTAACAGTTACTGCAAAACCTGACATTCTCAAGAAGAGAAATCATTATGGTAGTTATTATGAGCCCATGCCTTGGTACAGTCATAAAACGAGTGGTAATTATCAACAGAGCAACCAAAAACACTACGATGATTATGGCTACTATCAGGGGAATAATCATCTCACTAGTACTGATTATTTCAAGAATAGTTTGTTTACAAGTAATCATCACAAACATGATCACAAACACAATCATGGACACACCAGCAACCAGAATCATCTCCATGGTCATAAACATCAGGGCCATCATCACCACAAACACGGTCACTATCAAGATCATCATCACAATCATGATGAGAATCACAACGAGGAACATAATCACGATCACAAGCACGATAACCACCATCAACACACTCATCAACATCAGAGCGATCACAAACACGAGCATGGTCATCATCACAATCATGGTCATCAACATCATTCCCAACATGAACATCATGAGGAGCATAAACACGCGGCTGAGCACCATCATCATCACAAACACACCCATCACAATGAGCATCATCATCATCACGAACATCATCATCACAATGAGCATCATCACCATCACACACACAAGGAAACCGAAACACATCATCATCATCACGGTCACGAGCACAAACAGGATCACAAACACGAACACCAGGAGGAACATCAACATCAACACGGACACGATCACAAACATGCTCATCAAGAGGAACACAAACACGAACATAAGGAAGATCACAATCATAATCATGATCATGAACACAAGCATGGTCATCAAGAGGAGCACAAACATGGACATCATGAGTCACATTATCACAAACATGGACATCTACACAAGGAGGATCATAATGAGGAACACAAGCATGAGCATCAAGAGGCTCATAGACATGATCATGATGAGGAGCATCAACATAAGCATGGTCATCATCACAAGCATGCGCATAGTGAGGGACATTATCATGGTCATCATGAGGAGCACAAACATCAACATCAGGAGGAGCACAAACACCAACATTTGGAGCAACACAAACACGGACATCTTCATAAAGAGGATCATAAACACAATCATGAGCATAAGCATCATCATAATCATCACGAGCAGCACAAGCATGAAGAGGATCATAAACATCATCAAGGACACAGTCATGTTCATCATCATGAGCATGAACATGATCACAAACATAAAAATCATCATGGACACAATCATGCTCATCATCATGGACATACTCACGAGAATGGACATCACAACAATCATGATCACAATCATCACAATGGACACAGTCATTATAATGGACATGGACATAATCATCATCAGAAATATCATGAGCTCATTCATCCAACTTATACGGGATTTAATGGCAACAATATCCTTGGGAAATACAATTCCCACTTACTCAATAATAATAACAATAATAATTTCGCTTCCTACGCAAGTGGTTCTGCCGAATACATTTTTCCTGAGGAAAGTGCACCAATTGTAGCAAGCGCACCCAATGTAGTAAGGACACCTCTTGTAGCAAGTTCATCCATTGTATCCACTTCCGTTACTACAAACGCACCAATTACTGTAACAACCTCTCTTAACCGAACCTCCATTAACCTAACAAAAGTTAAACCAGCAAAGAAGAATGGTGCCTTTATTATTCGAGTTAAAAGTTAAAGGTAGAATTCAAATTACGTTATACGTTTTTTAGAACGTATTTCGAAATACATTTGTCATTTTTTAAGTTTCTTTACATTGTTTACTTGAATAATTAATTTTATTTAATTAAATAAACTTTAATTAATGAATAATTAAATTAATTACTTATTAATTAAAGTTTGAACAAACTGACGAGAGTGAAAAAATTTTTCATTCGGTATTCCATATATGAAAAGATGTGTAATTCAGTCTCAACCCTGCCATAGTTTTTGTTGACGAGAAAAAAGAGAGAGTGAGAGAGAACATGAATTATAAACTACTGCTATCATATTGATTGCCAATACTTTTATGACTTGTGTACTAGTTACTTATTATTAGACGATTTCAATTTACTTTAGCTCATTCAAAGAAGGTAAATAATATTCTTTGATATAAGTTTGGCACACTTCTTACAATAAATAAATCAATGGCGAATCTATTGTCATCAAAATTTTTAATAAAACAACCTTAATCAGTAGATTCAATTTACATTATTAGAAGGTACAGAGGAATGTAAAACATCTTTTCATGTAATGAATTATCCACACTTGTGTTATTAATTATGGTAAGTGTAATAAATATTTTTCCAAGACAGTTTTCAACTCAATTGCTGTTAGAAAAACTATTTTTTTTAGTAAATTAGATAATGTAGTTAGTAAAGTTTTTATTAAACTATAAATTGTAGTTAGTGAATTTTTTTACTGAACTAGAAATTGTAGTTAGTGAATTGTAATATATGTAAATATACGATTTGTATAAAAATGGTAAACCTAGTTCTTGTCAGTGTAGTAACAATTTATTTTCCCACTAAATAACCCATGACCTACTTGAAAAAATTCATCTCTATATGCGATTATTTTAACTCTTCCACAAAAAGTAACTTCTGATAAAACTTTTAAACCAAGTTTTTCTAAATTCAGAATTAAGAATAACGTTTCAAAAATAATAAAAACGAGTGAAAAATTAAAAAAATTAATTAATTAATTAAATAATTTAATTCATTAATTAATTAATTAATTAAAAAAAATCGAGTGCAAAACAATACGACAAAAGATCGTTACGTGAAGTGAGTAGTAAAGTGAGAAACAACATAAACGCAACAATTATCAGCACACTCGACACAATCACCCAACATCTGACACTCACAGGTTAATATATCAATTTAAATAAACTATTTACTGAAAATTAAATATTCATATTGTTCTAAACGAAACGTTGGTTACCATTACAGGCGTGGCTGTTGGTCCTCGGTTTGCTGGCGGCAAGCAACCTGATAGCTAGCGAAGATCCAAGATCAAAGAACCAGAAGTTCCAATTTTCACAACCACTCGGTTATACTCACGCAGCAAAACCAGTTCAAAAGTCGAAACTACCATCTTTCCTGTTTGGAAATGAAAAAAACAACCAAAAACGACAATTAGGTCATCATCTTGGTAAATTAAGACAAAGTCTCTCCCTGTCCTTGCCAAGACCTTCCAAAGGATCACAAGAAGGTGGAATAACTCCATTATTTCTAAGAGGAAATGGCATTCGCCAGGAAGAAAATTTACCCCAACAGCCAGGATTAAGAACCTTTTTTAATCAGGATCATCATCATGGACATCATCATCATGCGGCTCATCACCACAAACATGGTCACGACCATCACTCTAAACATGAACACAAACAAAGCCACCATGAGGATCATCATCATCATCATGGCCACAAACACGATCACAAACACGGACATCATCACAAAGCCGAACACAAGCATCATCATGGACACAAACATCATGATCACCATCATCACAAACACGAACATCATCAACATCACAAGCACGGGCATCATGAAAAGCATGGTCACCATCACGGTCACGATCACAAACATGGTCATCATCATAAACACGGCCACAAGCACGGACATCATCACAAGCACGGTCACGACCATCACCACAAACACGGACATAATCATCACTCGAAGCACGAGCATCATGAGGAGCACAAACACCATGGAGAACATCATCATCACCATAAACATGCGCATCACAATAAGCACCATCATCATCACGATCATCACCACCATAATGAACATCACCATCATCACGCGCACAAGGAAACTGAGAGTCATCACCATCATCATGGTCACGAGCACAAGGAGGACCATAAACATGGACACAAGGAAGATCACCATCATCATCACGGACATGAACATAAGCACGGTCATCATGAAGAACATAAACACGGGCATCATCAAGAGCATCATCATAAACATGGTCACGAGCACAAGCACGGTCATCATGAGGAGCATAAGCACGGACATCATCAGGATCATCATCACAAGCATGGTCATGAGCATAAACATAAACATCATGAGGAACACAAACATGGTCATCATGAGGATCATCATCACAAACATCATGAGGAACACAAGCATGGTCATCATGAGGATCATCATCACAAACATCACGAGGAACATAAGCATCAACATCATGAGGATCATCATCACAAGCATCATGAGGAACACAAGCATCATCATCATGAGCATCACAAGCATGGTCATCATCACAAACAAGAGCACAAACATGGTCATGAACACAAACACGGTCACGGTCATCATGAACATCACAAGCATCATGAGGATCATAAGCATCATGAGAAACACAAACATCATACTCATCATAATCACAAGCATGATCACGATCATCACGATCACCATAAGCATCGTCATCATGAGGATCAACATCACAAGCATCACGATGCTCATCAACATCATGCCTTCGAGGAACATCTTCTTCATGCTGACAGAAACTTTGGTGATCGTTTTCAGCCTGATTCTGTTTTCCCCGAAGAAAGTGTTTCAATTCCAGTGGCAATATCTAAAGAATTTTCATCTAACTCCCCTCTATTGCAGTTTGGAGAAAAATTTAAAAATTTACGATAATGAGATTAAGACACTTGTTTCGTTTACACGCACTGCATGCAATTTTGGGTAAAATGTTGTACGCACGAATTTATAGTCGCTCAACTTTTATTTACCTTCGTGTCATCTCTTGTCAACAAAGAGTGCATTAGAAAATGCAGTTATCATTCTGACTGAAACTTTTTCAAATGACTTCTTATGATAAATAATGATTAAAATTGTACTTAGAATTGACGTAGGAATATTCCTATATAATGAATATGCACACCATAGTCTACAAGAGTTTTCCACTATAATATAAATGATAATAATCGAAAGTCTGATATTGATATATTATTATTTAAGATACTAACGTTTGTATATTTTGTAATTTTTCACGTGCCGCATGTATCGTTATAAGTCCTGTATTTTATTACATTTGCAGAAATAAAAATTCATAATTTGAAATTAAATTTTTCGTACCCAAGTAATTATCTTTCAGTAAAGAATTAAAAAAAAATGAAGTATGAAATTTTCAGGGAAGTGTTAATTTTGTTAATGATCACTGATAACTTAAAAAACAAAACAAGATTAAAAATCCATTTTCCGTCAGTGAATTTTCTTGACAGAAAATTAATATAATAAAAATGCGAACCATTGTTATTACAGACATCAATATGGGTCCTCGGGCTATTAGCAGCAGCCGGCTTGGCAGCTGGACTAGATCCAAAAACGACAATTATAGAACCAGCTCAGCCTGTCATCTTATCAACAGAACTACCAAGAACAATCAGACAATTAAAACCCGAGCAACAATTTGGTAGCCATCAAAAACGACAACTTGATGACTTCGGTATTGGCGGTTTTGATGAAAATTCGCCTCTCGAATCACCCGTGCCAATCGACTTTGAACTAAAAAATAATGACGCATCAGATATCGGCGGTTCAAAATTAAGTAGAAATCATTACAACACTTTCGATCATCATGGACATCATGGTCATCACGATCACCATGATCATCACGCTCATCATCACCACAAACACGGTCATCATCACGACAACAAACACGATCACAAACACGGTCATCACCATCATCACGGACACAAACACGGTCACCATCATGATCACAAACACGGACATCATCACAAGGGTGATCATAAACACCACCACGGGCACAAACACCACGATCATCACCATCACAAACACGATCACAAACACGACCACAAGCATGGACACCACCAAGATCACAAACACCATCACGGACACCATCACAAGCATCACGAGGATCACAAACACGGACACAAACACGGTCACAAACACGGTCACCACCATGGTCATCATCACGGACACAAACACGAACACCACTCAAAACACGAACATCACGAGGAACACAAACACCATGGCGAACACCATCATCATCACAAACACGCGCATCACAACGAACACCATCATCACCACGATCATCATCACGTCAACGAACACCATCACCATCACACACACAAAGAAAAAGAGAGTCATCATCATCACCACGGACACGAGCACAAGGAAGAACACAAACACGGTCACAAACACGGACACCATCACGGTCATCATCATCACCACAAACATGGACACCATGAGAAACATCATCACGGTCATAAAGAGGAACATCACCACAAACACGGAGAAGAGCATAAACACGGACATCATCATCACCACAAACATGGACACCATCAGGATCATCATCACAAGCATGGACACCATCACAAACACGGTCATCACGAGGAGCACAAGCATGACCATCACGAGCATCACAAACACGGACATCATGAGGATCATCATCACAAACATGGGCATCATCATAAACATGGACACAAGGAAGATCATCACCATCATCATCACGAGGATCACAAACACCATCATCATGAGGATCACAAGCATCACCATCACGAGCATCATAAACACGGTCATCATCACAAACAGGAACACAAGCATGGGCATGATCACAAGCATCATCACGATCATCATGAACATCACAAGCATCACGAAGATCACAAACATCACGAGGGACACAAACACAAGCACGATCATCATCATGGACACAAACATCATCACGATGATCATCACAAGCATAAGCATCATGAGGATCATCATCACAAGCATCACGAGGATCATCATCATCATGAATTCGAGAAACATTTACATCATTCACACGAGAGTAAAGCTTTTGAGAATGGTTTCGTTGGGGCGCCACCACTTGGAGAATATATTTTTCCCGACGCGAGTGTACCAATTGGAGCGAAAACACCTATTGTCGCACCTAAATTTGTCAAGTTACCAACGATTGTTCAGAGTAGCAGTCCCTTCACGACACGAGTATGACGACGAAAGAAACTGATTTTAATTTGAAAGAAATCGAAAACCTTTCAAAGAATTACCAAATGATCAACTAACGAATTACTGAAAAATAAAAGAAAAACTTACTTTAAGCCACGAAACGTCTTATTTCAAGTTGCAACATTTTTGAATTTTAGATATTTATGCACTAAAAAAAATCAAATTTACAAAAATTGTATTTTTACAAAAAATTTCCGTTTCAATTAAGAATCAAAATTAATTTAATTTCAGACGTAACTTAAAATAAGATTTTCCTTTTTCACTGATATGAAATTAACGCAATTGTTTTTATAAATCGTCGAAAAGTCGCTGATCGACTTGGAGTGCATAAGAAAAGGACGCTTTACAAAATAAAGAAGACTCGATTTTTATTTTTCTATTTTTCTACTATTTTCGATTGTAGCCAATTGTCGAAGCTTGACTTTTCCCGACGAATTTGCACGTTTTCAACAATATTTCTCTATCTCTATGGTACTTGGAACGAAAGTCACTCACGCTCCGAATCTTTTTAATAGTTTTCCATTTTACTTGGAAAAAAGTGCGTAGCAAAAAAATTGTCTTCGACACACTCAAAAGAACTTTTCTACGTGCTATATACACTTCGTTCTTTGTTACCATTGTTGTTGTACTTTTCTATCACAATTGCAGAAATAAAATGTCACTGCCAATTATTGGTATTATTATTATTAATATTATTATTACTATTTTCCCATTTATTCCCAATCTTTCAAGTGTAAATTTAATAAGAAAGTGTCTCAAGTAAAAAGTAAAAAATTAATTACTGTCGAATAAATACGTTCAAATAAAATACGTAGTGGTAATAATTTTATAAAATATTCCGTCATTATTTGCAGAAATATTTTTGAAAAATATTAATATTTTTGAAAAATATTTATATTTTTATAGAATTGCACAAAAATTTATTCACACAATTATTTTTATAAAAATATTCCTCGAATATCTCTAAGGAATATTTCTGAAAAATATTTCTATTTTAATGGAATATTTGCATAAGGTTTATTTTGAGCAATTATTTTAATTAATATTCCTCGAATATCTCTAAGGAATATTTCTGAAAAATATTTCTATTTTAATGGAATATTTGCATAAGGTTTATTTTGACAATTATTTTAATTAATATTCCGAGAATATCTGCAAGGAATATTTCTAATAAAATATTGCAATTTAAAGGAAATATTTGCAGAATGTTTATTTTGACAATTATTTTAATTAATATTCCTCGAATATTAACAAGGAATATTTCTTTAAAATATTGCTATTTTAATGGAATATTTGCAGAAGGGTTGTTTTAAAAATTATTTTAATTAATATTCCGAGAATATCTGCAAGGAATATTTCTAATAAAATATTGCAATTTAAAGGAAATAGTTGCAGAATGTTTATTTTGACTATTATTTTAATTAATATTCCTCGAATATCAACAAGGAATATTTCTTTAAAATATTGCCATTTTAATGGAATATTTGCAGAAGGGTTGTTTCAAAAATTATTTTAATTAATATTCCACGAATATCTACAGGAATATTTCTGAAAAATATTACTATTATATTGTAACATTTCTAAGAATATTCTTACAAAATATTTTAGAAATACTATTGTGGAATATTAGTAGAAATTTACCTGAGATATTGCAAAAAATATTCTTCTTAAATACACTAACTTTATGTTTATGAAATATTCCACGAATTCTTGTAAAAATATTCAAGTGGAATATTTCAGTAATATTACAGAAATATGTTTGAAACATATTGCAAGAATTTTTACCTCAAATTTTGTCTAATATTTGAGGAATATTTCAAAGAATATTTTTATCAAATATTGCAGAAATTTGCAGGAATATTTTTGCAAAATATTCCACAAATATTTGCTAAAACATTCTTTTAAAATATTACAGAAACATTGTCGAAACAATTCAAATTTAAATATTTAAAAAATGAAATATTTCTAAATTCAATAAAATTCGATCAGTGATAAGATGCACTTTATCAAAAAAATTGCAAAAAAATGAAAAAAAAAAATGAAATACAAGAAAAGCATTCATTTTGAAAAGTTAGTTTGCCAACAATTGTCTGAAAATCCGGTCAATTTGGCAGCAAGTTACCATTCGATGTATGTAAACTGCTCTAGCCATTATTTTGGCTCAATGCCAGAATAACTGCTCACAAATGCCAGATGGCACTCGATTATTGGAAGAAATAGCGTGAGAAATATAAATAAAATAGTAAAGGCAAGATGTAGTCTGATATAATATAACATTTTTGGAGTTGAATCGTACCAGGTCTATCTTCATTTTTCACATTATTCTACAAATATATAAATTCATTTTAGCCTAATAGAGAATTTCTTTTTCCCTGCCTCCTCCTTTTTTTTTTTTTTTTTTTTTAATACAATTTTATCTCCGAGTTTCTTTCACTTTTATTTCAATCATACTTGACTCCTCAGGTTTCATCGACCGCATCTAATCGACTCGATATTAGATCCGTCCTCGTGAAAGTATATATTAGATATCCGAGATCCAATATGACAAAGTTCATTTATTGCAATTTAACAGTTACGCTCGCGTCAAAGGAAATTGCAACAGAAAATCATTTTCTTTTCTTATCCATTGAGAATGCCATTGTAAATGGATTTTCAAGAAACGATCGGAATTTATTGTATCCCGAAAAATAAATCCAATTCGTAAAGTATTTTTATATTTTCATGTTTTTGTTTTTCAATAATAAAATTTAATAATTAGATAAAAATGCAATTAATCGTAATGATTCGAAAGAAGAGAGGCAAAAATTTTAACTTTTAACTTTAGTTTAGAACACATTGTGGGAGCAGTGAAATGGAAACTGTCTAAAGTTTATGTATTTAGTAGGACATGAGAATAGATCTTGACAAAGAATGTCTTCTGTCAGTGTCAGATTGCTTTGGTGACTATAGGGGTAGGGAAGCTTGGCAGAAAATCCAAGTCTCACTGTAGTTTGAGAAATTGCACAGTGACACGCAAGTCATTCTTCAAACGGTTTCTGTCATCCCACCAGGTGCTGCTTTGTGATACTACACGCATGTTATCATACATCATCCAACATTATGAAATCAAGACAGTCTCTTATGTAGGATTTTTGAAAAAACAGAAAATAACTCCCATCACTGATAAAATTATAATTCTCTTTCAAATAGAGGGAAATTTAAAAATTAAATAAAAGCAAAGTTAATTTAAAAATAAATAAGAATGTCAAAAATCGATTTCTGCTAATAATAAATTTGTCTCCTGTAAAAAAAATACTAAGAATGTAATTTTTTTGTTTTTCAATGAAAAAAAAGCGAATATATACATATCCGATAGGTAAAAATGTTGTTGGTATAATCTAGCTCGCGAGTCCTTTGAAATACTCGCGGCTTATTTGAAAAAGAGCAATTTCAAAATTTTTTCATAAAGCTGTGACCTTAGATCATTCGCGTAATTCCTCTTTTCATGTCTGGTAAGACGTTCTTCCTCAGGGCGTAATAAAATTCCTCTCTTCTTTTTCCACCACACTGTGTACACCTGAGTTCGACATTTTTTTTTCATCTTTTTTTCTATCAAACCACGTCGTTAAAAATATTTTACAGCGCAAAAAGTTGTAGAATCGAATAAAAATTATTGAAATTCTCACAGAGCTTTCTTACAAATTCTATTATAGCTTCTATTCAAAATTTATCTTCTTCTTCTTCTTCTTTTTCTTCTTTTCTCAAACTATTTTTTTCGACCGTTTTTTCTCTGTCAATTTTTACCCACCTACAGACTATATTTCTTTGTTAAAATATTTTCCATTCAAAAATATAATTATAGGTACATTAAAGTACTTTATCATTAAATATATTTACATTTTTACTATAAATACTTTTTAAAAATATATTTAAAAAAAACTGTATATTTAAAAAAAATGTATTTTAAAAAAAAATGTATTTTTAAATACATTGTAGAATTTTATATTTAATATATATATTTGAATAAAAATATTTTGTGTACTTCATTGTTGAAAAAAGTTTTTTCCTTTCTACGAAAAATGCAAATATTTCTAAACCCAAGGTGTAGTAAATTTTGAAATTTTCTTGTCATTGAACATAAAGGAACCATGAATGAAAAACAAACAAAAGAATAAAAAAAAATGAATAAATAAGAAAATATGGAAAAATGAATAGAAAATAATTAAATAAAGGAAGCAAATAAAATAATAAAGAACAATGAATTAAAAAAAGAGAAAAAATAAATGAATGAAAAAGTAAATAGAAAAAAACGAAAAATAATTTATAATAAAGAAGCAAATGAGAAAACAATTAAGAAGAATGAAATAAAATAGAAAATCATTGAACATACTCTCTAAATTTGAATTAGTAAAAATTTTAACTAATTTGAATTAGTGACTCACTTTTTGCTTTCGAATTAGTTAAATTTTACTAATAAATAGTAAAAAAAATTTTTTCTACTAATTTATTAGTAAATTTTAATTAATTCAAAAGCAAAAAGTGAGTCACTAATTCAAATTAGTTAAAATTTTTACTAATTCAGATTTAGAGAGTAAAGGAACCATGAATGATAAGAACAAAAAATGGAAAATAAATGAATGAATTAGAAAATAGATAAATAATTAAATAAAAAAGCAAATAAAATAACAATAAAGAATAATGAAATAAGAAAAAAAATTAAAAAAAAAAATTAAAATTAAAATACGGGAGAAAGAATACAAGGAAAGTTAGAAATGAAAGAATGTGAGTAAAAAAAACCCCGAGAATGAAAGAAATTAATACTCTTTCAATCATTAGAGAAGCAAAGCTCCCGTTGGAAATTCTGATTAGTTACGTAGGTATTTCTATTAGAGATGCAAATTTGAATAACCACAATTGAATTTTCCATTCATTGCGTGCAATAAAGCACTTTATGCTCTAGGTAATGTAATTTCTAAAGGAATAATTAGCCACTATAATCAGCCAATCTCCCCCATATTTTTTTCCCTACTGATTAACGTCAAGTTTTTCGCGAGACGTTCTTATATATATCATATTAAGACCATAAATCGATATTATACACGCTTTAAAAGTGAATATCAATTTTTTTTCACGGTTAATAATAATTATCGTTGTAAACACAGGAAAATCCTACATATACGTATTGGGAACATTAAATGAAATTGGAATATACACTAATAGTGAAACTGATAAACTTGCCGCACACTATATATGTGTTACATATTCCTTGATTGTTACCATAAATCATTAATTTCCATATTGTCCCATTGCAATACACACGTAAGTGGACAAATTGCATATTTTATGAGAAATAACATTTGCTTGTAAAATTAAAGATTCTATCTACGCTTTCATGCCTCCATTCAATTTCAAAATTATTGCACAGCTGAAATGAGAAACGAGGAAAATTCAACGCAACTGAAAATTAACTACTAAGATTGTTCCTAGCCGAGGCAAAGTTTAAACAAAAAGTCACAATTTCAATATATATATATAGTTTTTTCACCGCTTCCATTCATTGCACCGCGTTTTACAATTTTTCTGTTAATTTAAAATTACATCAAAAAGAAATTATAAAATAATAAATGAATAAAATGAATAAAATTTTTTAATTAAAATAAATTATTTTAATAAAATGGTGAAATCCCATTTCCCATTTTTTTAAAGTAATTTTTTAGTATAGAAACATTTTTTTCTTTATTAAATTGTTTCAAATTGTCCTAAATTGTCAATAACTTACAAGTCGTGAACAACCTGAAAAATCTTTAACGAATTCAACAAAAGTAAGTAAACACCGATAGTATTTGAATTGAATAAATAAATAATAATCTGTCCTCATTGTATTTCTGTGATTAAAATAGAGGAATAAAAAAGAAATCACTTAAACTGAAATCAGTTCGCTCTGATAATGTGGAACATGAATATAACATTGGAGAATGAATCGAGTTAAAATCGACGGTTGGATAAAAGGCAATTAATAATAAAAGGCCATTAAAGCGCAATGAGAATTATCACGCAGAAGAGTTTCTATCTCTATCTCTCCCTCTCTCTCTCTTTTTTTAAATACTAAAAACTCAATTGAGAAAATATCGAGGGGAAACATTACTGCAATAAATCAACAGGGGAAAACTATAAACGTCAATGATTAGAGGGTCACTTAAAACAAACAGAAACTCCAATTCGAAATTCTCAAACTATTGGATAGATATAAATATAAAGCACCGAGAATTGTAAAGCATTATTTGCAAAGTTCTTTGGTTTATATCCAAGAAGAAGTTCAATAATAGTTTCCACTCATAAAATATTGAGACGATAATTATTATCGCGAGTTTAGAATTTAAAAATAATTAATTTTTATCATCTCTTTACTGTACTATTGAAAATTTATTTTTATGTTTAACATAAATTAAACTCTACAACATTTCTTTATAATTTCGATATACGTTTTAAATTAAATTTAAATTAATAATGCAAATAAATTCAACGTAAACCAAAATAATATAAATTAATTTCATGCAAATTTATTAAAATTTAATTAATGTTTTTATTTCTATTTGTATTCAAAAGCATTAATTTATAATCAATCCAATAAAATATTTATATGAGACGTGTAATTTTTGAATAAATTTAATTCTTAAAATAAAAATTAAAATACACAGGATAATGAATAGTAATAATAAATTAATATATATTATAATAATAATAAATTCATATATATTAAAATAATAATAAATAAATTACCAAGTCAAACTGACAAAAGTAAAAAAAAATTTTCCACATTTATTTTTTTCTCCGGAAAACATTAACTAGGCTCTACTCTCTAAATTTGAATTAGTAAAAATTTTAACTAATTTGAATTAGTGACTCACTTTTTGCTTTTGAATTAGTTAAAATTTACTAATAAGTTAGTAGA
>JUFY01028238.1:13020-95744 GCA_001855655.1 Leptopilina clavipes | reverse complement strand
ACTTTTGCCCGTGTGATTAAATAAATAAATAGATAAAATATTATAAATATCCAAATTTTTAAATTAGAAACAAATATTTTCGATATATTTTAAAATTACATTGGAAATTCTTTCGCAAATTTTCTTTTAAATTTTATAACAATTATAGGTATATAACTGACAGATATCAACAAATAAAGTTTTGTAAATAAAAAAGCGAGCTATCATATTTTAATTTAAGTATGAAAAATTTTATTACAACTTCAGGTTTTTCCATATCTTTCAAGGTTTCGAATTTAATAGAAATTTAAAAAAATTCTGTTTCTAGTGTGGTTTAAATTTTTTTCTAATTTTCTATTAAAAAAAAAATTAGGGACGAAATTAATAATGAAGATACAGAGAATAATAATAATAATATTTAGTTTATTATTATTCCTTTTTTAAAATTGAATGTGCTAAATTATAATATAATTATAATAATTTAATAATAATAATAATAATAATAATAATAATAATAATAATAATAATAATAATAATAATAATAATAATAATAATAATAATAATAATAATAATAATACTTTAATTGATGTATATAGCAATTTCAGATGATGAACAACCATCTGAAATAATCGATGATTTTGCAGCAAGTTTGTATATACACAACAATTTTTAATAGGATAAAGAACTACAATGATCAAATTATTCACATGCCTCTTTTATTACATTTATTTTTAATCCACTAAAACTCATCTTTTTTGAGTATTATTGAAAAAATTCTAATAACAAAAACCACAAAATGCGGTAATTGATCAAATTATTCCCAACTAATTTAAATAAAATAATCTTAAAAAATGTGTATTTCATGATTTTTTGTTATCTGTGGCTATATTTTTATTAAAAATCCACAGTTTTAAAAGAAAATCATGATAATGTAACACAAATAGAAGAAGATATGGCTTTTGGATCAGATGTTATTCTGAATGCTGATGAAATGAAGGTTAATAATATTCTAATGGACGCAAAATTTAAAGAAATTGACATAGGTATTATGTATTGAAACTATTTATAATTTGAAATTAGATATTATTTTTATAATTAAACAATTTAATACAATATTTTCAAATTAACTGTTTTCTTGTAAACGTAAAAACATATTTTATTAATTAACATAAATTATTGTTTAAGGTTTCGCTGTTGAGGAAAAGTTTCTTCCGAGATCTAATTTTCTTCTAGTAAAAGAAGAAATAAAAAAGTCAAAAGTTTTCCAAATGATAAAAAAAATGCCAAAAGGAAGTCTACTGCATGCACACGACTCCGCTACAATTTCGGAGGAATTTATATTATTCAACGTTACGTATCGTCCAAATCTCTATGTCTGCGATTCAAATGGAAAATTAGAACTGAAATTTTTTGAAACACCTGATAATAAGTGTGATTGGCGATTGTTGAGTGAATTACGTGAAACACCTGAAAGTGAAGAAGAAATTAATCAACGAATTCAACAACACATTTCGATGATGACTGAAAATCCCGAAGATGACTATCCGGATCAAAAATCAGCTTGGATGAAATTTCAAAGTCTTTTCGAATTCCTTAGATCTTTTATGAGATATCGGTAAAGCTTTTGCAACTAACTTTTCAATAAAAAAGAATAATTAAAAAAAATGCTAAAAAAACAATTAAAAAGTTAGATAAAATTTATCTTTTTTTTAAACTTTACTTATATTTTTTTAGAATCAACTAAATTGTTTTTAAACCTATTTTTTTGCAATATAAGTGCTTTTGATTACAGACCAGTTTATGAGGACTTATATTATCAGTTGCTGCAGGAAAATTACTATGACAAAGTGTTGTATATTGAACTCAGATCAAGTTTACCAAAACTTTACGAATTAAATGGAAAAGTTTACAATTCAGTAGAAGTTGCAAAAATCATTAAGGATGTAGTTGACAGGTAAATTATTTTCAGTATTTAAATTTCATATAAATTCAAACTCTCCGGAAGATGGTTTTTATATCTTTCGTAAAATTTCTAAAAGAATATAACTAATAATTTTATATATAAAAAATTGAATAGTTTAGATAATTTTACATAAATATGTATTGAATTTCGATTTTGTACGCAGATTTACAGAAAACCATCCTGATTTTGTTGGAGCTAAAATCATTTTCTCTAAAGCTCGATTTTTAAACAATGAAAATATGCAATATTATATAGTAACTTTTCAAGAATTGAAAGATGCTTATCCAAACTTCATAGCAGGTTTTGATCTCGTTGGTCAAGAAGATATAGGACGCCCATTAAAAAATTACACAAATCAATTGATGACATTAAAAAATAAATATCAAACGTTCTTTCATGCAGGTGAGACAAACTTTCTTTTCTTTATCTAGATACTGTTCCAATTATCAAAATAACAAATATTTTCTTTACAGGCGAAACTAATTGGAATGGACTCAACGTTGATGAAAATCTGATAGACGCTGTCTTTTTAAACACAAAAAGAATTGGACATGGGTAGTACACTGAATTTATTAACAACTAGTGAGTTTTATTGTTAACGATTTAAACATATTTTTATTTCCAGTTTTGCTCTACCGAAGCATCCAAAAGTGATGGAACTCGTCAAGAAAAAGAATATTGCAATAGAAGTGAGTCCAATTTCAAATCAAGTTTTGAAATTGGTCGCTGATCTCAGAAATCATCCCGCGAGTATTCTTTTTGCGAATAATTATCCTGTGATTGTGTCTTCTGATGATTCAGGATTTTGGGGTGCACAGGGTTTAAGTTACGATTTTTACGAAGCTTTTATGGGTATTATGTCGAGAAAGGCAGATCTAAGAGCTATAATACAGCTTGGTTATAATTCAATTAAATACAGCGCAATGAATAATGAAGAAAAGCAAAAAGCTTTTAATATCCTTAACAATCAATGGTCAGAATTTATTAAAAATTTTGATGAAGAAGAATATTTTATAGTTTGAAAATTTTAAATATATATGTATAAATACTGCACGTAATTTATCGATTATAAGAAATGTTTTTTCAGTTTGTGGCTTTCATTCTTAACTTTTACATTGCTCTTTAAATAAATATAAAATTATAAACTCTGTTTTTCATTTTAGATTGTAATCTGCTTAAAACAAAATAAATAAAACAAAAAATAAATATTTATTAACCTCAAAAATTTACATTGAAAGTTAACCTGCTGTATTTACAATATATTGCAAAATATTAAATATTTCGACAAAATCAGTTTCCGTTTATTGTAATTTATTGAATGAGAAATGGAGATTTAATAAAATAAATAATTTGCATAATGAAAAAGTTTGATTTTCTTAAAAAGTAATTTGCAAGAAAATTCTAAAATTCTGTTTTATGAAAAAAGTTTTTTGCACTGTTATAATTATTACTGTTTCTTATCTTTTCTTATTTTAAGAAGAAATTTATATTTTCAAAAGGAATAAAAGAAAAATTTTTTATATCAGATTAATTCTATTGTTAACTTTTCATGTATTGTAAACGTTAATTTTATCATATTTATTAGTTTTATTAAAGTGTTATTGTTAGTTATAAAAGCGTTTATAAAAGAATCTGTATTCACTTCTGTATTCTTATCAATAATTTCCATTGTTATTCAAATCTAATTATATAATTAAATTGAAACTTTTTATATAGCTTCATAATATTTAAATTGTAATTACTTTCATCAGCTTTAAATAGAGAAGCTAATTAAAGGTTTAGTCATTTTTATGACACATTGTCATTTATTCAATGCTACGGGAAAAATATTTTTGAAAAGCTTCAATTATTTCTGAAGGAGAAATACAATAATTAAAATGAAGGCAAAAATTATTAAGTTACTTAGTGTAAATTTCATCTTGATTTCCAAATCATTAGTTATTGCTCTGCCAGCAAATTTTCAAGACTACTGGCATAAACGAGCTGAAATCATTCGAACTGAAGAAAGTTCTTCTTTCGGATCGGAAATTGTGTTAAATCAGGACGAAATAATTGTTAATCAAATTTTAATGAAGGAAAAATTTCAAGAGATAGATGAAGGTTCGCATTAAAATTCATCAGTTTTAAATACACTATTCTTTTTCTTCTTCTTTATATAAATAATTTACAAATTTTTTTTCCACTTTTCCTTTGCAAACGAATAATTATTTGTAAATTATTTTAGCTAATTGACTTAAACTTTTTTTCAGGTTTTGAAGACGAAGGCAAATTTCTTCCACGATCTAATTTTTTGAAAGTAAAGGAAAAAATTGAAAATTCGAAAGTCTTTCAAATAATTAAAAAACTACCAAAAGGAGGGCTGTTACATGCACATGATGTAGGAACCGTTTCCCAGGAATATATTTTAGAAAAAGTCACTTATCTTCCTAATCTTTATATCTGTGACTTCAATAATAAACTGCAACTTCAATTTTTTACAACTCCCAACGAATTTTGCGACTGGAAATTGCTAAGTGATGTAAGGAGTGATCCAAGTAGTGAAGTAAAAATTAATAATCGAATTGTGCATCACATGACAATGATGACGGATAATCCAAACGAATCATATCCTGACGGTTATAAAGCATGGACAAAATTCCAAAATCTCTTCTACTTCCTCGGTTCTTTCATGAGATTCAAGTAATACTTTGAAAATATAATTCATCATCATCAATTAGTCGATTTTATATACAATTTCTTTTCAGACCTGTGTTCATCGACTATTATTATCAATTATTAAAAGAAAATTATGAAGATAAAATTTTATATGTTGAATTGAGAGTGAGTTTGCCTAAATTGTACAATTTGAATGGGCGTATTTACACACCAAAGGAGGTTATCGTCATTATGAAGAATGTGATTAACAGGTGTGTATTAGAAAATAAAATTATTTATTATCTTTCTATTATCAATGAATTTTTAAATAATTAATAAATTAATATCTTAATAGAATATTTCAAATTAAATTTAAAAAAAATTATTTAAAATTAAAATTATACGTAATCTAAGATTTTTGCAAAAAAAATTGTCACTAATTTACAGTTTAATAAATTAATATATTTATAATTAATTAATTTCTTTACGCAGATTTATTAAGGATCACCCCGACTTTGTGGGAGTAAAAATAATTTATTCCAGACAAAGAAAAATGACTTCAGAGCAAATGACTGATTTTTTGGATTTCTATAAAGAGATAAAAAGTGCATATCCGTCATTTGTTGCAGGTTTAGATTTAGTTGGACATGAGGATAAGGGTACTTCTTTGAGCACATTTGCAAATCAAATTCTTACATTAGACAAAGATCAAGTAACATTTTTCCATGCCGGCGAAACAGATTGGAATGGATTAAGCACTGATGAAAATTTAATCGATGCGGTTCTACTAAATACGAAAAGAATCGGTCATGGGTAAAGAAATTATTTTTATCACAAGTTGATTAAAATTAAGAAGAAATAAAAATGACTATTGAAGGAAATAAATAAATACTGTTTTTATAACAATTGTTAATTCACAATTACATTAATATTATTAATTTAAATATGGTATTTTTTTCAGTTTTGCCTTACCGAAACATCCCAAAGTGATGGAACTTGTAAAGAAACAGGATATTGCAATTGAATTAAATCCAATTTCCAATCAAATTTTAAATCTTGTGTCTGATCTAAGGAATCATCCAGCGAGTATTCTTTTTGCGGAAAATTATCCTGTGGTTGTTTGCAGTGACGATCCAGGACTTTGGGGTGCAAAAGGGTTGAGTTACGATTTTTATGAAGCTTTTATGGGAATAATGTCCCGAAATTCTGATTTAAGAGCTCTTAAGAAACTTGCTCTAAATTCAATTAAATATAGCGCAATGGATGTAAATGAACAAATTAGAGCTTTAGGGATTTTCGCAGAACAATGGAAACATTTTCTACAGGAAATTATTACTATTAATAACGAATAATAATTATATTTTAAATACAAGATGACAGAATCCTCATTAGCAATATATACAATACTAATTTTTTCAGAAGTTTAACATATTTCTTATCAGTCTCATTTCACACATGAATAATTTATAGATAAAATTGACATGACTCAATATTTATAAAAACGTTCCAAAATAATAATTACACAAGCCTGCGAAATTTCACATTTTTCTAAAATTTAACCGATTATTTAAATCAATTTTTTTATTGAACATATGTAACAAGCAAACTTTTTTATCTATTGTTAAAAACTAATTTTAAGAGACACATTTAAAAGTTAATTTAATAGGTAAAAATTGTACTATAATTGTAAATACTGTTAATAATAATAATTTGACTTTTAAAAATTATTTTATAGCGGTATATTGTACTTAATTAATTAAATTATTATATAATTGTTTAATTCTTCTTTTACACTGATTAATTATTAATATTTGACAGTTTTTTAAATAAAAATTTTTTTTTCACCGTGCGCATGCAATTGTTATAAATATTTTTTGGTTCAAGCAGGATAATGAGAAAAACAAGTGATGTATTGTTATGACACAGAAGAATTTTTATTATCATTTTTGATACAAAACCGAAGTCCAAAGGTCAGTCGAAACGTGTGATCACAGATGGGGGTGTGGATTTGTGCGGTTGTCCTCGAGAACGTGCTGAAATTTGTTTTTTTTACCGTTTTCTAGATCTCAACAAGTATCCTGCAGTTGCTAAATTTAATGCTCTGAAACAATTTTATTATTTCATTATTATCGTTGTCTAAATTAAAAGTAAATTGACACCTCAAAATAGAAAAAGAAATGTTATTTTTATTATTTTTGATAGTATTTTGATATCTCACCTTTCTTGAGGTGATATGATGCTGCGTTTTTCCCTTTTTTCTGGTGTTACTCTACTTCCGTCGCTGGATACGAGCCTTGATGGTATGGCAGATGGATTTCCTGGAGGTCCGATAGAAGGCACGTTCGTTAATAATTTTTTTCCCTGCCGATTTTCCTTAGATTTTCTTCTTACATTTAGATCTGATGTTACAACAATTTCGTCAAAGGCCTGACCGACGAGTGCTAAAAACAGATAAAAATTATATTTTAAATTCTATTACCGTATATTTAATTTTTTACTTATTAATCGAATTAAAATTCAATTATAATTTAGATAATTCGCATTAAAATGTTTATGTAAAATAATTTAATATTTGCGATAATTAAAAAAATACAGTTTGAATAGAATAATTAATCATTTTATTGAAGATTGAATATAAAAGATTTTGCTTTTAAACAAAACTTAAAAAAATTGTTAATTTATTAATTAATCAATTATATATTGTAATTTATACTCACGTTTTTTTTCAGATGTTTGACCCCGAGTATTTACTATTAAAGAAACCAAAGTGATCACCAAAAGTGCCAAAACTTTAGCCATTGTGTTTCCAAAAAGAATTTTCCAAAAAGTTTTTGTCCCCTGAAAAAGAAATTTAGAGTGTTTTTTTTCAAAATTATAGTTTAAAAATAAAATATGTTGATATTTTAATTTATTTGAATTATTTATTATTATGTACATAATAAACTGATTTAATAACGTTCAGTTCGACAAAGCACTCAGACTACTCTTTCGAGGTCTGACTATGATGGCTTTTTCTACTGAAATGAACTTGACTCGCGCTAGTGATACATACTACTACCACTGTGGATATAAAAGTAAGTCGAGAATTAATTATTACACATTTTTGTATAAATATTATAAGTATTTAGGCAAATTTATAAGTACAGTAAAACAATGTACTCTTTAAATTTTTATCTATTAATGTTAGTAAATTTTGTTGTTCAGAAATAAAAGATTTTACATGTTTCCACTTTTCATCTCAAGGCATGTCTGACCGTAATCGAGCGTATCTACTAATCTGACAGAAGTCAATAAAGGTTCGAGCTGATAAACTTTAAGTATTTAAATATTTTTAATTTTTATTATAATTTATAAAAAGTTGGTTAATTTTATGTTTTTCTAATTTTGTAAATTTCACTTTTTCATGAAATTCAAAAATAATGATTCATGAAATAAAATTAAAAAAAAAAGATTGAAATAATAAAAATTTAACAAACACTACTACAAAGGAAATAAATACAAACACTACAAAGGAAATAAATTTCTACAGTAAATGTTTAAATTAATAAAACGACAGAAACATTGGATGAAATTTGTTACAAAAAAAATATTATATTTACTCGCGGCAAAACATATACTTATTTCGCGAAATAGTATTGTTTACATCGTAAGTAAGAGTTATATGATTTTATACCAGGGGTACTTTCACTTCGCTTAAAAAAAATAAATAAATAAAAAGGAGTATCCTTCTCCAGTTACTTTCAAATGAGGAAAAATTAACTAGAGTGGAAAATATTGAATGTCAGAGCAAAAGCAAATTTCTTCTGGTAAAAAAATTATAGTACAATTTTTAAACTTTCAATTTTGTTTAGTATAATTTTCTATCCTAGAATATTATATTTATACTTATGAAATAAATATGTATGTGTTATGTAATTAAATATTTATGTATATTGTGTATATCTGTTAATTAATTGTTATTAATTTAATTTTCAAACTTTTTGGCAATTGTTATATTAAAGAATATATTATTTCTACTATTACATTGGTTTTTCTAAAAAATAGTTAAATTAAATTGATGAGAATTAATATCTTCCACGTATGTAACAAAGACTCTACTATAATGAATATTATTATGCATCCTCATCAGGAGTCACTGACCCTTCAAGCCAAAAAGCCTGTTCGGATTCCAATCACTTGATGAAATATTTCGAATCATTTAATATTCAAACTGATACAATATATCAATGAAACGAAAATTTTATGAAAATAATTAACTTTAAAAATACTTTTTGAAGCAAACTGTTAAACAAATTTCAAAAATAAAAAAAGGAAATTTAATGTCTGTAATTTTGCATTTCTTTGTCTAATTACAAATAAAAATGAAATTTAACAGTTGTACCAAAATTTCTAATATATGAATAATAATTATAAAAATAAATTATTAAAAAACTGTTCCCCTTTGAGATATAAAAATATTCCGATTGTTTAATTCCCAAAAAGTAAAAAAATTCAATACTTTCCTGTTTAAAAAAAAATTCTTTTTATACTTCAATTATACTTAATAGTGACTCGTTAAAGATGCACAATAAAGTAAAAAAAAAATTATCATCACTTAATTTTTTAGTTATACTCATCAGAATTTAGTATAAAATTTTTTGTATTTTTCAAAAAAATGAATGTTTAAAATAATTGAAAATTTGCCAGGATAAGTGTTTGTTTTTCTTAAAATATTGTCTTGTGGATTGTTGTCAAAAATCACGAGTAGAGCGAACACGGTTTTTTCACTTACCGATAATACCTTTTCGAGTCGACAACCGCACGAGAAATGTGAGCACAATAGGAAACGAGCCACCAAGAGACCGCGGTTGCATTTACTATACTTACTACAGTTTGTTAAAAACAGGAACAAGAAAAGTACACCAGGATTGTGCTTTAAAGCGTTCAGAAACTGTAGGCTGTTCCACCGGACAGACCACTTTCTATTTAATTTTTTTCTTCCTGCGACTGGCTTACAGACCAACAGGGCCGTATCATCCTCGGTACATTTCAAATATTAATTAATAAAGTCAACAGTCATCATTTTTCACTCGACATAAGTCATTCGAGAATTGAAAAATCACGTCCACTTAATGTTAAAATTAAAAATAATAGTTATCAGAAAATATATATTTTTTTTAATTACATTTGTGAATACATTCATTTTTTAAAATCGATTTTTATATTATTCAAAAATAACTTTTTTTTCATATCTTTATTGTAAAATTCTATTGTTCCGTTTCTATAAAAATTTTGTTTTTATTTACAAATTAATATTAACAAATTGGGTAATTATTTGTAAAAATTTGTAATTGATCAAATAATAATGCATAAAAATTAATAATTAATTTAACTTTAACTCATATTTTTAGAAATATTTCCTTTATAAATTATTTTATTAATTTTTTTATATATGTTTCTTTCGATTTATTTTCTTAAATGTAGAAAATTTATTAAATTTTGACATTTTGTGAAATATTTTGATAATTACTGATAACAAATAATTTAAATTCCGCAGTAATACATTTTTTGAATTTGATTGATTTGAATCAATCAAATAAATTGCTGAAGCGGATCAGAACTTTTGCTTTATTCAACCTTATTTTTTGGTTGAGCTGTTTGGTTGATCGTTTCTTGGGTGTGTATTATTATACAATAGATATTCAATAATGATATTCAGGATAAAACAATGACTAATATCGAACCTTCATCAATTTTGAAGTAAATAAAAAATTTAATTGATGCGAATGCAAAAAAATGAAAAAAAAAGAGAAAATGAAAGCGAAATAATAATAAACTGAAGGAAGTATTTAAAACAAAAAAAAAAATAAATAAAAACAGTAATAATAAATATAGAACGAAGGGTTTCATGTAAAATAGATACGCAACTGGTAAGATCGCGTGTTCAGATTGCGCGGTCATTGCACGGGCTTTTCGAATCCCGATTTCGCATTTTTCCTTTTTTTTTTCTTTTCTTTTTTTTTGTTGTTGTTGTGAATCCCCGAATCCCTCTCCACTTTTCTCCTTCTCTTTTCTCGGACGCATTTTGTCGGTTTTATTTGCAGAACATCTGGTGCTTGGCACGCGGACAAAGGGACGAAGCTCTCAAAAAATCTTGAAGCTTCCTTGGGGGTGGATTGCATTATAATTAAACCATATTTACCTACACACTTAAATAAGAAAAGTTTTTAAATTCTACACTTTTTCTCTTTATATTTACAAAAAAAAGAAAAAATTCTCTTGGCAAAAATTAAGGAAAATATCACTGATGATGATGATTCATTTGGCTTCTTAGGTTTTCAAAATCTGTAACAAAAATTGTAATTATGGTTTATTTATTATTCCTTTAATATTCCTTTAGGAAAAAAATATTTTTGTTTGAAATATAATTTTGTGTCTTTTTATAATAAAAAAAACCTCTGTTTTGGAAATAAATAAAAAATGTTGAATTGTTTAAAGATTGTTTAAAAAAAATTGTTTGTAATTATTCAAATTGAAAAGTTCAGTATTATATATAGTTTGGGCCATTTTTACATAAAGTGATTTATCTTCTGAACAATGAGCTCATGACGCAAAGAAGCGTTCTGTCTGACTTCTCATGGATTTTGACTTGGATGAAATGAATTCTTATTATTACCGAGTTGGAAAAAATTGTAGGTCCATTTAGGCGAACAAAACTTTATTACTTCAATAAATCCTTTTTTTCATACAGGTGCTACTATATATAGCCGTTGGGAACCGAGAAAAAGGGATTATGCAAATAAAATATGGTTGCGTACACATTGAAAGGTGCGTATATAGCGTATAGAAACTAAAATGGAATTTTATGATCGTTTTGACATTTCAATATCACAAAATGAAAAACCTCCCTCTGTTTACATCTAATTTAAATCATATATACCTTTCACACATATGCAAATAAAAAATAATTATGTAAACTTTTCGTAAAAATTAGTCTTATACATCAACCTATTTTCCAGTTCACCTTTGGTCTTAAAATACAAAAAAAAATGTATAATTACTCTAAATAGGAATTTTAGATTCTTTGTCAATAAAAAATATTGGTCTTAAATGAAATGAAAATTTAATCTTTTTTAATTTTACTGTGATGCTGTATAAAAATACGAATTTTCTTGAAAAAAAGGAGCGGAAAAGAATTGAACTGTCAAAAATTGAAAAATCAAATCCAGTTTGGATATTCATGCGGACGCGTAAATTTAAATTAGGGGTCGTTGAAACCATACTGACAGGCATTTAGTCAAGTCTGAGGTGCAAAATTTTTTTTTCTGCGACAGACAGAGAGACGGTTCGTCGTGGATCGTCTCGCCCTGCCTCGTAAAACAAACGTGCGAAAACATTATAAGAGAATGACACAGCAGACACCTGGTTTCGACAATTTATATATATATATATATATATAGGAAAATCTCTTGGTCTCTTTTACTTGAAATACATATAGATAGTCCTGTTGTGTACCCGTTACAGTATAGACAGTCCACATGGAGAGGAACATGTAAATAAATGTATGTTTATTTAATCGCATTGGAACCTGACCAAAAAAGGGGTGTCGTAATGTACTTTGTGCCGTTGAGGTGAATGCCTCGAAACGTGTGAAAAGGAAGGGACAAAGGGAGAAAAAAATGTTTTCTTGGTTCTCAGGCGATTTCCAGACGACCGGGCGCAATAGGGCTGAACTTGTTTTAAAGGGCTATGCGAAGGCGCTTTATACTCGGTGTTCAAGTAAAATCATAATTTTATTACTATTACAATTTTTTTAGAAAACATTTTCTTTTTTAATTTCAAAATCATAGATGAGGGAAAAAAATGTATCTAAAGAATCCAAATATGTAATGTAACATATTAACTTATTAACATATTAAATAATATCAAATAAGACCCAAATTACAGTAGTCAAACTTGAACTATAAAAAAGAAAGCTTTACGATAAATCTTCAATTGTTAGTCAGTTCTCACTGCTTCAGATAGAGCGAGAATATGATTTTTTATTATTATTTTTTTACTTTGAAGCTAAAATATAAAATGAATAATAATAAATTACATAAAAAAATGATTATAATAAATTTATTAATATTACATATTTATATAATACTAATATATAATTTATTAATAATATTTACTGAACAAACTGCAACACTGCATAATCGCCTGAAGGAAGATAACACAACTTACAGCAATGCTTGTCATTACGTTAAATCTTAATGAATTTTACCTAAAAATAATTTAATATATTTATTATTAATAATGATGTTAAAGAGACTTGAATGCTGTTAAACAATTCTTTAATTTTTGCGTAAATATTTCCATTTGGAATTTATTTTTTATTATTTTAATTAATTAGATACTGAAATTGTCTGACTAATAAACAAAGAAAGGCAAAAATTTATAATAATGTTTGTTAATATAATAAATTTTGCATTTTGAATTCATTTTTAGAGAACACCCTTTATGAACTATCTTTCGAGACTTAAGACCCTCGTCCAGACTGCATTATTATTATTCTCCTGTTTTGATTTTGGTTCCGTCTATATACTTGCGCACGTATGTATTGCACGTGCAACCACCGAATTGTCATTAGCCCTTAAGTGGCCACTCTTCCTCAGCATAAATTAACCCCGTCAAAAACGATTAACTTCTTAATCTATATAACGAAAAAAATTTTTTTTAAAAGCATTTTAATATTCTTGTTATAGAACCCTAGCATTTTTTTTTAAATTCCCATTTAGTAAATTAATAATTAACATACACAAATGCTCGTATTAATAATCTATTATTAATCTATTATTAATCTATTTATTAATAATATAATGAATAAATTGATAATAATAAATAAATAAAATTGATAATAATCAATAAAAATTTGAAATATTCTTTGAATGAAAAAAAAATTATTTACTTTTTATTATCACAAATGGTAGATGGTATTAATTTAGGTCTATAGGCCAAAAATCAGGATTATTATTTATTATTCCCATTTAAAAAAATTATTATTGAATATAAAAAAGGATAAAAAATGTGAAAGTATTGAATCGTATTTTTAAATTTTAAGTAGTAGATAAAGTTGTCTTGCGGCAAGACATTTAGTTTTAAGTAGAAAAAGCGTAGATTTGTCAGACTAGTAGATGAAAATACCTCATTGGAAAATCGTTTTATTTGGAAAAATTCTTCAATTCTTTTTGGTAGGGTTTATAAAATACGGATATTTTTCATGATACATAAATGATTAAGTTTTCTTATATATATATATAAATAATGCAACATGTTCCGCTGAGGTTTTTAATATGAACTCTCACGTATGGGATCACATAATGGATATATACACTGGAAAAATATCTTCATTGTCTTCGTTTCCTCATAAATGATGCATGGATTTCATGAAGATGAGGGTTAAGTCTCGAAAAACAGATGTTTTTCTCAAACGAATTCTCACGAAGATGCAGAGGCATTTCTTTTCTTTTTTTTGGCGAAATTTTATGTTTCCTAATGACGGTTGTATAAACTCTCTTCAGGATTAGAACGTGAATGCAGTTGTCGAGGGTAAAAAAAATACAAAACGCGAAAAAGAGAACAAGCTCGCCAAACCGCATCCTGATCTTGGAACGCAAGTTTATTTCTTTAATTATTTTAACTTTTCTAAGTTCATTAATTATTAATAAACTTTTGCTTGTGTTGTGTGAAAAAATTAAATCAACTTGATTAAATTTTCTTTTTAAATATTAATATCTCAAGCAAAGAAAGAAGTTTTGAAAATTCAAGTCTTTCTTTGATCGAGATTGTCAATTGATTTTTATATTTATATTAATAATTAATAGAAGTAACATTATTACCATTTAAGAAAAATCTTTCTCTTCTCATTTGAATTTAGGAAATTATTTAAAAGACTTACTTAAAAAAATGGTCTACCGCCAGCGCCCGCTTGGGCCAAGTTGAAGCTGAAAGGACCGAAATTAAAACTTGCACTTTGGGCATTGGCTTGGCTATTCCCTCCGTGATGCCCTCCACCAAAAAATCCTCCGGATGCTGTTGCAAAGGATCCTCCGTGACCGAATTGTTGGTGAAAGGGGTAATGACCTCCGTATGTTGGGAAATAACCACCTTGCCATCTGCAGTGTATTTTTTTTTTTCAAGAAAAATATATTCATCCTTTCAATGCACATTATCGCAGGATATTGTCCAAATATTTTTTTCATAAGAAATTATTCTCCAAAGTATTAATTTATATTCTCTCTCGCAATTAATTAATTTAAAAAAAATTATAGTTATCTTTGTTGTTTTATATTATTATTTTGGTTTAATAATTCTAGATTTATTTTAAAAGCAAAGATTTAAAAAAAAATTGGTAAAGTAGAAGAATGTTATTTTTAATAAATGATATGTTTATGTCTGTAATTAGAATAATTTCTAAAAAACGAGAACTCACCCTCCACAACCGTGTTTTCTCTGACATCCAAACCCTCCATATTTACGTTTATGTTTGCGTTTATGCAAATGCCGACCCTCTGGGTCATCAGAATAATCTTCAAAAGCATCGTCATTCAATAGCCCTTTTTGTGGAGAACGTTGCACTCGCACAGCGTCTAATAATAATAAAATAATATTAATGCATATTCTTAAAAAAAATTTTTTATAAATCATAAGTAAATTTAAAAAGAATACAAAATTTTATAAATGTATTTAACGATACCTAAAATTTCAAACTTTTTTAACGAAAATTTATTTTTATAACTTATTGTATTTTTACATTTAGCGAAAGTAGAAAAAAAATTACATGTGGTAAAAAATATTTTCTCACACGTGTTGAATGCAAAAGTAGCACAACATGGTTTTTTCATTTCCTGGAGAGGGCGATAAATCAGTATCAGTTTGAAGGGCTCTCTTATTTTTTCGACGGTATTTTGCACACCTGTTGCCATCTGCATTATTACCGCACTGATATATGTGTATGTATATGTATATTATGCATTGTACGTACCATTGAAAATTTCTGTGGATTCTGGAGCAACAACCACTAATCCAAGTGAATCGACATTATTCGCCGGTTTCCCATGTGAAATGGAAATTATAATCAACACATTTATTATTGTTAAAAAAAAGACCATCGAACGAATGACCATCTTTAAAGGATGAAAGTTAAAGACCTGGTAAAACGAGTCTTCACGTACGTTTGCTTTTATATACAAGACCCTTTCACCATTTTTATTCACAATCAACTAAATTTCGGTTTCAATCGCGGTTAAAAGTCACTTTCATACAATAGCATTGGTTTTGGGCGAAAACTGACATGATGAGTCTCAACAAGTTGATGACCTTCTGGTCCAAGGTAAATCGGATGTAGTTCAACTTGAATCATCGACAATTGTATGTTTGCGAAAAAAAATTGCAAAAGTGGTCGAAATTTATGATCATCTCTCCCTAAAAGAAACTCTTACCCTTTTGAAAAAAAGATTTTTCTAAAAGATTTTTCTAAAAATACTGTATTTTTAATAAATTTATAAATAAATTTTATATTTTCACTTTTAGATAACTAAACAAATTTTTTATTTGGAAATTGATTCAATTTTCGAATATTTCTTACAATAATGATTTTTGTAGTAAATAATAATAATTTATGAAACAAAATGTAAAAAAATGGTAAATATAATTTTTTTGTTAATCAGTTACGTAAAAATTTTGTCAACAAAATTAAAATTGTTTTTCTTTTGCAACAGGAAGCATTGCTAAAATGTCAATGTAAGAAATCATGTTAAAAATAGCTTATGTTCCGGTAAAAAAAAATTAACTTATTTTTTGAAACAACTTCTCTAGGTGAATAAATATATGTGTTAATTAGTTTTTGCTTTGGAAATCTCAAGAAATGCGTGGGCCTCTTGTATTAAGGATCAACAAGAAATGAATGACAATTTATTTCGACTATAAACATATATTTAAGCATAATTGTACACTCAACTTTCTTATTCAAACAGAAGTTCATGCATATTCAATTTGAAGCAGAAAGAAGATTTTAAATAGATGCAATTTCTTCGTTTTGCTCTTTTTAAGTTATGTCACGCGCATTATATTCGTATTGTTGTTAATTAAATTTTTTAACTATGTCCGTTATTACCTCTAATAATTGATGGAAAAAATTATTATTACCTATACTCAATAATTGCATTTTATTTTTATTTTTTTACTTTGCTTCTTTAAGGAAATTTCGATTTATTTGTTATCCATCGATAAAAATAACTTTTATAGTTTTTCACAGAAATTTTTTTATTCTTTACGTTTTATGAACATTATTATGATTCTCTAGGATGAACGGTGCATTTAATTTTTATTTGCAATATTTGAGATTAAAATTTTGAAAAAAAACTTTTTTTTTTGATAAAAATTGTGAATTATATAATAGAAAAAAGTATAAAGTCTCTGTAGACGATTGCAACTGAATGCAGTTGCACAAGTTACAAGTTTGGTACATATCTAATTTGTGGCGAAAGAAAATAACAAAACGAAAGGAAATTCTCTATGCCTTTTAAGCATTTCGTAAACGTGTTAAAGATTATCTAATATTTTTCCACTGGGAATTCCCAAATGTTACATATATATACATATAAAATCATACAGGTACAAAGAAAATTAACTTGGACCTCACCTTAATAAAGCCACTCCCTTTTTTCTTCAAAACTCTTATTTGTATATGGCGCACAAAGTTCACTTTCAATTCAATTAAAATATACACACAAAAAATTAATCTAAAGTATAACAAAAAATTCAAACATAAATTTTTTATTTAAATTTGCTTAAATTTATAAAAAATTAAATTTATTTCGTGAAATGAAAATATTATCGTTAATAATTTTGATGCGTTTTATTAAATGAAAGGAGAATTATTATATAAAATAGCGTAATCTTCTCTTTCTAATATTTTTATTTGAAGGCCAAGTTAGGGTTCAAGTTCTTCCACGAGTCTAGAATCAAATTTTTTATGAACCAAAGATTATATCATGATCTATAGATATATATTACTACGCCGTGATTTTACTCTTCAAAACAAGTTTCATAAAATTTTCTTCAAATTTATATATAGGTAAAATATATGCCTAAGAAGTATTTAACTTTCAATTTTTGAAACCTTTATTTACACGTTATGTAATAAGAAAAACAGAATTATATTTCAGAAGGTCAAAAATGGAAATTTGAAATACAAATATTGAAAAATTTTACTAAATGAAACGAATTCTTTTAAAAGTTGTTCTTATGAAAAAAATAATGAATTAATAACATCTTTGTTTGATTTTGTTTAGCAGATAAATAAATTTTTAAAATAGTGAAAAATAACAGAAAAGAAGGAAATAAGTAGAAAAAAATAATAATATTCAAAGTCATTCTTGACAGTTGAAAATTGTGAAAATTTATTTACTTGTAAGACAATGATACACTGATTACGCAAGAAATGCATCGAATGATGAACACAGATAAAAAGCGCAATGATTGACGGAAATTCCGGAAAAGTATTGTGAATGATGCAGTAATGATTATTAAAAATTGCGCATAACTTAAGAAATTATACAGATTCCTAGTAAATAAATTAATTATATAAAAAAACAAAGTACTCTGTAGAAAAATATTGTGACGTGCATATAACTGTTTTTCTCACTGCGGGCCAGTAAAATATTTTCTAATTTATAAGTTTATTAGGAAATCTTTTTTTAAATACACAGTATCTGATTTCCATAAAGAAACACACTCTACTTGTTTCTATTTACAAGACTAAAATTTCTTTATCGAAATCAACATAATTATATATACATTACATCAGACACACATTTCATTTCATTTTCACAAGTTTAACCCTAAATTATTAATTAATACATATATGTCTATTATCTTTTGCCTAAAGATTATTGTTAGCAATGTTTAATGAATTAATCCATATCGGTCTTTATTTCAACTATTTTGAATAAGAAAATGTCTGCGGCAAAATAGGTAAAGATCGATCTGATCAAACGGCAAATGGCATTTAGAAGAAATCACAAATCTATCATCAGTACTTATGGATGTGTATTGTGTTAATTTAAAATCAGTCAGTGAAAATCAAACCATCTCTTGCATTTATTGTAGCCGATGCTGAGGCGGAACTTTTTGATCCAATGTTACCACCAAAACCTCCGGCATTGCTGGAAGCACCAGCGTTTGCATTTGCATTTCCATTTCCAAAACCGTGTGATGAACCTGAAGCGTTTGCATTTGCATTTGCTGATGATTGGCCTCCTGTTGAGAAATTTAAATTATTCAAAGAATTATTTTTCAGACGTAATAGAGAATGCTAAACAATGTAATTTGCCATTAATAATTATATTCTAATTGGATAATTAAGATTGATAAAGAAAAATTATAAAACAATTCGTTTATGTTAATTACCGATATTTTGCCTCTGAAGAGGAAATTTTGTTTTTGAAAATGAATTTTAAACAAGATTTTAATAAGTATTTACAGAATAAATTTTTTTTTTACCTTGATAGGCAGGAATTTCGTTGTTATGATAACCAGATCCACCAGCATTGGCATTAGCATTGGCATTGGAATTGGCACTTGATCCTCCATATCCACCAGAACTGGCATTAGCATCAGCTTTAGCATTGGAAGAACCACCTCCAAAAACTTGAATAGGAGAACCTGGTTGATAGTAAGCGGAGGGTTGATTGACACCTCCTTGTGCTTGAGCATTAGCATTTGCCTTAGCATTTGCATTCGATCCACCATATCCTCCAGTTTGTGGACCATAATTTTGTGGTCCATAATTACCGTAGTACCCTTGACCAGCATTCGAAGCTCCTGCATTAGCATTGGCATCAGCATGTGCATTTGAAGAACCACCGCCAGTAACTTGGAGTGGACCAATTTGTTGGTAACCTGGTTGTTGATAAACTCCTCCTGGAAATCCTCCATGGTTATTGGAATTAGCATTTGCATTCGCGTTTGCATTTGCATTTGAACTGCCATGTCCTCCATTTTGGAAACCATATCCTCCTTGACCATATCCACCATGATTGTGTCCGTATCCACCTTGACCATATCCTCCGTTTCCATCTTGACCATATCCTCCATAGCCTCCTTGGCCATATCCTCCATATCCACCATGATTATGTCCTCCGTGACCATACCCACCATGACCATATCCTCCATGACCATGTCCACCACCTAGGAGACGAAATTTATTGTATGAATATTAATTCAATTTTCTGAAAATTTAGTTGGAATATATTGAAAAAATTTACTGCATCTTTTCCTGAAAGTTATAACAAGATAAATGACCAATAATAATGATTAATGAATAATTTTGGATCTGACATTTAAGATCTGCACTTCTCGCACCGAATTTTTGGAATTTATTTTAGAAGCCAATTTATGATTAGGTGTTGAGAGAACAATTTTTTTCTCATCTTCTTTCTATAAACTAGGAAAATTTTACTGACCTGTGGGTTTGGTTATTGGTTTTTCTTCAATTACGACAATAATGGGTTGAGACGATTTTTGTGGGGGTTGTGGGTTAAATTGTGGTCTTTGGTAATTATTTTGATGTTTATTTGGTCCTTGTGGAACCTCTTCTACGACTACGATGATCGTTCCATCTGGACCTTTATTTACTGGATAATTTCCTCCCTTATTATATGAATTAGCATTCGCATTTGCATTTGCGTTAGCATTTGTGTTTGGTAGCTGTTGGACAATTAACCCTCCATTTCCAGAATTATGATAACCTCCTGGTTTGGTATTGTAATTTCCATATGTATTAGAATTCGCATTAGCATTAGCATTTGCATTCGATGATCCTCCATAACCACCATATGTGGTAGGATTTGGCAATTGTTGAACTATCAAACCTCCATTTCCAGAATTGTGATAACCCCCTGGTTTGGTATTGTAATTTCCATGTGTATTAGCATTGGAATTCGCATTAGCGTTAGCATTTGCATTTGCATTCGATGATCCTCCATAACCACCAGATGTGGTAGGATTTGGCAATTGTTGAACTATCAAACCTCCATTTCCAGAATTGTGATAACCCCCTGGTTTAGTGTTATAATTTCCATGTGTATTGGCGTTTGCATTTGCATCCGCATTTGCATTCGAGGATCCTCCATAACCACCAGATGTGGTAGGATTTGGCAATTGTTGAACTATCAAACCTCCGCTTCCGGAATCATAACCACTTGGCTTGCTATTATATCCTGTAAATCACACATTTTTCTCTTCTATCCAGTGTTCTCAAGATACTCTCTACTCTGTTAATTTCACAACACAAAAGTAGAACATTCAAAAAGCATTCGGATCACGAAATCCATTAGAAACAATATTAACTATAAGAGACGAGGGCTAAGAAAGATGATGTGCTAACCCACAAAATTTCACATAGTAGCAGATATTGGATCAATTTTGGCTCCGTAATTTTTACCATTGATGTAAACATTTTGTTAAGAATTAAGATACACTGCGAGTTCAAATACTACAGAAGGATTTATAAACTTAACAGAAGGTTTTCTGTAAATATTCCAAAATGTTTTGTAACTACAGAAAAATTTGCCAGCACAAAAAATTTTTAAGTGACAGCAAGTGCGTGCAATGAAAACGATTGAAATTGTGCATATAATTATTATTGGCCTAGAAATAAATTGCGGTGCGAATGAAGTTGCAGAGAAGATAACAGAATGACACTGAGGAAGCGATTTTTAAACATCAAGATCTGAATTTGTTGTCAAGGTTTGAAGAAATCGATAATAATAATAATAAAATAGTGTATTAATAACATATAGTTTCTATTTAAAAAGGTATCTCGTGTTTACCTTGAGCTCCGGCATTGGCATTGGCAGAAGCTTCAGCATTGGAGTTACCGCCGGCGTAACCTCCTGGACCACCAAATCCTCCAGTTTGAGCATTAGCGTTAGAATTTGCATTCGCAACTGCCGATCCTCCAGCTCCAGCTTTTGCTTTTGCTGAAGATGACGTTAAGGATGTACTGAATCCAATTGGTCCAAGATTAAAGGATGTACCCAAACTCTTGGACTCAGAAGATGCACTCGCGCCTGCATTGTCATTCTTTTTGCCACCGAAAAGTCCAAAATGATCCAAACTTGCGAGCTTCTCCCTGGCACGTTCTCGATGAGAGCTCAAAATGTCCCCCAAAAGACCTAATTGAAGAGCAATTCATTTTTTAATTTCCCAATAATTTCCTCCCTTATTAAAAAAAAAATACAAAAATACAAAAATTGTAACATTTGTAAGATAAATCGTACTTATTATCTTAATTTATAATTTTATGGTTTTATTTTTAAAAAGATTATCATGAATAGTAACTTAAAAATTACCATGGGCAAAAGTATGATCCACAAGTAGGACAGTAAACACAAGCACCAACCACTTAACAGAGACCATGATTAACACTCAAAAATTTATTATAAAAAACAGATTTACTTTTTTTATTAAAGAGTATTTGTTTTATCGAAGATACTAAAGACGACTGAAGCTCACAGTTTAGTCAAGATCTTTATATACGATACATGAATGACGCATTCGACGAAAAAGTAATGAACCATTTGTTTTTTTTACTCTAAAATTATTAAAAATTGTACAAATCAAAATAATAATTTTTTTCCCAAGACATCACATATTCGTGACGAATTTTTAAGATATCGTGAAAATAATTTGCAATTGTTTTATTAAAACGTTTGATTGTTTAATTTTTATTTTGAGAAACTGACAAAACTATTACGGGAAAGATTTGACGGTCACATCCCGTTCACTTTGATGAAGCACTTCATATTTTTTTCGATCTTGGGGAACCCATCGAGAAGTGACTAATTACTGAAAATTAGGCACGTCACAGAATTCTAAATAAAGTGTTGAATTTCCAATTGTATTTTACCATTATTTTTTTTACTGATTGGAATTTATAATTAAAATTCAAAGTATCTGTAAAATCATATTAAAATATAAAAACTGGTACCTGATGTTTTGAAATAAACAACTAATAATATTTCTATTATAAAAAACGCGATTGAAGGTAAAATGACGAGATTCATTGTAGATCATAAAATATTGTTATTGTCTAAATGAATAAAGGAAGAGTACATTTTTCTCAGAGTATAAAGAATTTCAAATATATAGAAAAATAATATAAAATTTTGAAAATTGAAAAAATTTCGCTTCCTTTAAATATGTTCAAATGCACTTGAAATGCATTTAAAGTTCAATTTAAGGAAAAGATAATATTCAGTTTTATTTACCTAAAATCAACATAAACATTTTTTTACATTGAAAATTTTTTGGTGACTTTTCCTTTTTGATAAAACAAAGTTTCCTTCAAGACACGTAATTTATTACAATTCTTTATTGTTTTGTAATCATCAGATGTGTTCCGAATTTTATTAAAAGATATCAATTACATATTCAGTTAACGTTTGCATGAACATATCTTGCTTCTTAAAATTCATTTTAAATAATTTACAAGTTAATTATAAGATTATAACATGTTGTTCAAGTGGAATAATATAAAATTAATTGTTTTCTCACCAAAATTGGATTAAAAAAAATCCTTCTGCATATATTCTTGAATTGGTAAATGGTTGAAACAAGCATTTACAGTATGTTCATTCCTGGAAATTACAATTCATTGATCAATGTTAATGTGAAACGGATTTATTTCATAACCGACCATGGTCCTGAAAGCAATATACATTGGGAATTTACCATTTCCGTTTCTCAGAAAAATTTATAATAGAACTCAAAACGTAATTTATAAATTACTCACACCTTATAAAGGACAAATGTATTTTACATTTTTTTTCGAAGTTGTTTCTTTCTTTTTTCAATGAAACTGATGAGTATTCAATAAAAAATGTCGCTCGCATAGAGTTTAATGCTAAAAAATAAATTTTTTATCAAAATAGTTATCTATATAATATTTTGTCAATTTTTTCAACTAAAGCCCACTAGCAGATTCGTGTTGAAGTTGCAAAATTCTCATTCTCCTGAAAAACGATTCGTTCCGGTTCTTCAAGGTCAGGTTCAATGACTGAGAACAACGGTTCAATGACTGAGAATAGCGCTCTAACAAAGCGAAATAATCAAAAAACAATAATCAAGAAATTATTAGATTTTTTTATATATAGAAACTAAACATGGATTATTTTTATGGTTTTGAAATTTATTATTTATTGGTAAAATATTTTTATAAATTATACATGCTTCGTAATAACTTTAAACATTAATTAATTTTATACGTGTATTTATATTTTTTGGGGAAATAAATTTACACAAAAATTTTGAAGATAAAAAAACTTGCGAGTGCATTTATAATTTTAATGTGTGGGAATCCCCTGCGGCCAGAGCCAATGTAGAATTGGGAAAATTGCATTAGAATGATTATCATTTGACCTTATGATTATTCATCACACTGTAACAATTAGATCTCAAATAGTAATTTAATTCATTTATTCATCCATTCATCACGTTCACAAGTATACGTGATTTTGTGCACAAAACACTCGACAAAATTATTTCGACAAATATCAATAAAAAATATAAATATTTTCGAATAAAAAATTACTTTCTTTTAATTTAATTAAATATTTTACTGTATCATTAATAGTATCATTAATAGTATTTATAAAAATGTATATATAAATTAGTTGCAAAAGAAATAATAATTATATTTAATATATTTGATAATGATATAGGATCTATATTAAAAAAATTATGCAAGTGTAATTATTTATACATATAACAATAATGGTGAATGCAATTATAAATGACGTAATTCTAAAAACGTCTTTTATTTTTAATTGTCCCTTTAACATTTTTTATTATTCAATCTGGTTTCTATTTTTATTTTAAATGCACAAATTTCTTCCAGAGATGAAAAACCGGTTTATTATGTATTTTTCTTATTTCTTCATTGAAAAATAATTATATTTTGACTGTTTTATTGAACATATTTGTTATTTCTTAATTTCAAATAACAATAAAACTTGATTCATAAATGATTAACATAAAATACTGTTGCCTATCTTTAATATTATTTAAATAATTATTAATAAGTTACAATTATATTTGTTACTCCTGAAATTGGCAATTTGCCATACACTCCTGATGTCGATACTGCCAATAAAGAAGAAATTTTCTTTATTGGTTATGCGTGTGTCATTGTGTATGTGTGTGTATCTTGACAAACACGTGAAAATATTAACCTCAAAAGATGGGTCTTAAAGAAAATTGTGAAAAATTAAATAAATCAGAAACAGATGATTTAATAGTCAGAAAAAAAGGAGGAGGGAGTATTATTGATCATAGACCACTATTTTCCAGTGATGGAGAGTAAGTATATTTTTTATTTTAGAAATTTTTAATATTTTCTAACCTAAAAATTTTAGTATTTAAAACGTGAGAGTTTTGTATACATTTTTTAAAATTAAAACTATTTCTTCCTAAATACTTTAATAGTTTTAAAAAGATTTAGTAATGTTTACTTTCTATAACAAAAATTAATTTTAATTACTCTTTACAGAATTTTATTCATTATATGGAAGCAAACAATTAGAGCTTACAGTGCTCAAACAGGAGATTTTGTTCGAGAATTCGAACAAGCTGAAGGCAGAATAATTGGAATTGCCTTACATCCTAATTTTTCTAATACAGTTGTCGGTTGTATTAGTACAGGACAATTAATTTTCTGGGATTGTCATAGTGGTCTCATCACATCCAACTTGGTATGAATGCATTTTATTTTAATAAATTCTAGAGAAATTTTAAATTAAAATTAATATGTTTTTATTTAATTTTTATTCATCAGCAACTGGAAGTGGATTCTTCATCAGACTTAAAAATAAAGTATTTCCACATTTTAAAATACAAAAATGAAAAAGGAAAACCAGTCCAGCATGTTCTTATTAGCTACACTCTTAACAATCCAGATCTTATTGGTTTATCTATCTATAATTTAAAAGGCAAAACATGCATCATGTCCAAAACATTAACGTAAGCTATTATAAACTTTTTTACTTTATATTCCAAAATTATTTTCATCATCATAGTATTTAAATTACTAAAATAAATCAAATATTTTAGGCGAGAAAGTAACGTCTACTACATTGACATTGTTGGGAATTATGGAGACAATTTAATTGCTATAGGTCAACAAAATACAGTTTTTATTTTAGATCCTGCTCACAATTTATCTTTAAAAGCGTAAGTTTCATTAGCACTGTAGTATATTATTTTCAAACATTCAAAAAAAGTCATTTTTATTATGTAAGAATATAATATAATTATTTTAATTAACGTCTAATGAAATTTTTTATTATTTTAAACAGTACTAAAATAAGTAGAACAATAACCTGCATCGCTGGACATCCAGATGATCAATGCGTTGCAGTTGGAGATTCAAGTGGTCGAGTAGTTTTAATGAAAAATCTACACCAAAAGCCAACTGAATCCTCCTATCATTGGCATACTTTGCCAGTTATTATTATCGCTTTCAGTAAATCCGGTAAATAATTATCTATTATTTCTTTAAAATTATTATTGTTTTATTTATTTGTTTTCGAAATATGTTGTCTTTGTTTTCTTATTCAGAGTGTAATCTTATTTATTTAATTTTTATAAACATTTTACAGGTGGTCACATGTACACTGGAGGTGGAGAATGTGTCTTGGTGAAATGGACACTCTCAAATACTCAAAATAAAGCTTTTTTGCCCAGATTGCCCGCTCCAATTAAACATATTACAATTGCTCCGGAAAATATTTATATAGCTATTTCTACTTTGGACAATGGTAAATATTTGTTTTTTCAATTCTTCTCATAATTATTTAATATTTAAAAATTATTAATTCATTGAATAACTAGGAATTTCGGTCGTTAATCCACAATTGAAACTTACATCCGTAATTCAAAAATTTACTTGGGGAGTTATGAGTGAATCTAAAAATTTATTCACCGCTGGTCTAATTGTTGATCCTCGTACTGGAAGTCTTGTCTTAAATAGTCGCACTGGCTTCGTCCAGTTTTATGATATTCATACAAAAAATCTCTTGTATAATGTAAGTTTGCCTTATTCGACATGAAAATCATAATAATATATCATTTTTAATCGAAAATATAATTTTAATAATTATAGGTTAATATAACGTCACAAAATTTGTTATCCCAAGAAAGAAGTTCAGTGATTGTGAATACTGAAGTAACAAAAATTGCCTTAAATTATGACGGAACCTGGATGGCGACAGTGGAACAACGTGAAGATGACATTTCATATACGGAAGTCAGACTAAAGTTTTGGAACTTCGATGCAAAGAATCAAGTGTAATATATCATATTTATATTTTTAGTCTTAAAAAATCATCTTTTATTATATTGTTATATTTTTTAGTTTCGTTTTGAATACATCGGTAGAATTTCCACATGAGAATGGAGTTAATGCTCTGAAATTTCAACCGAATACCTCGTTAAACGGATATGATCATTTTGTTGTAACTTCTGGAAAGGACAACAAATTTAAATTGTGGAATCTTGTTGATCCAGAATCTACATATAGTAAGTGAAATAAATATGACATTTAAAGTGTCATGAATTGTTTCTATATTTAATGACTATAATAAGTACTAACATAATAATTATTAATATAATTATTTCAGAACAATCAAAATTCTGGCAGTTTTATAGTGTTGGATTTTATCGTCAACTTCCATCGACTGATGCATCTTTTTCCATTGATGGATCGATATTAGGTGTCGGTTTTGGTTCGAGTTTGACTTTATGGGCTCCAGAGTCTATGAATTTAAAGGCTACTCTTTCCCATATTCTTTATCCCCAATCAATAACGTAAGATTTGAAAAATTTATCAATATTATTTAAATAACATTTTTTACAAAGAGTTTTAAAAAATTAACAAATGAGATTATATAGTCATAATTTTATTAATCATTGAAAATTACAGGCATGTTGAATTTGGTAAACACGAGTCGTGTCATTTAATTGTGACTGGATCAGCAGAACATATAGCTGTTTGGGATATTTTAACGCTTCGCCTTAAGTGGAGCGTTCCCCTAAAACTGTCTACAATAACTGCAGATCCTTATACTACTTATTTTGCAGCTTTTACAACAGAGAATACATGTAAGTATTGAAAATTAAAACAATTAATAATTAACTACAAAGAAACTATTTGATTACTTTAATAAGTTATTGTACTTAAAATTAACTAATTTTAATAATGAGAGTTAAAATTTAACAGTATGTGTATTTATTATTGAAATATTTTCTATTTTTTTACTTATAGTGTTTGTATTCACACCAGAAAATCCAAATTACATTTATAAAAGATTAAATGTAATGGAAAATGATAGTTCGGTATTAGGAGCAACTTTTATTCCCCTCAATAGAGAAAGGAAAACATCAAAATTGAATCAGTGGCAGAGAAAATCGCAGTTGTTCTTCTTGGACTCTAATCAAGTATATTTATATTCTAGATCATTATTTATATAATTAAAATTAATGAATAAATTATTATTAAAGACATTTCAATAAATAATTATTTATTTATTGTGATGTAAGTAATAGAATTTTATTCATTTTATTTTTATGTAATAAACAAGTAATTTTTTATTTATAATTAATATTTATTTATTAAAATCTAATATTTAAAATTTTTTTTAATTACCAACAATCTCTTTACAGGAACTTTTAACTTTAGAATCGCAATCGGAATCTGAAGTTTCTTTGGAAACTTTGACGTTAAATAAAAATCTACCAGCAACGGCATTCGCTCGAATTTTGGCAGCGGAAAATCCATCGAGTAGAGAAAAAACTTTTTCATTTATTCATGAGAATCCTGGTTATTCGGAAAGAACTTTTGGTGAAGAAGTAAGTTTAAAAAATTTTAAGTATTCATGTTAAGTATTAAATATTTTAAAGTAGGTATTAATTTTTTATAATAATACTGTCTTTCGGTATTTTACAATCGTTATTGATCTATAATCTATTCAGGATCATTTTAATTTTCATCGTGAATAGGTTTTGTTATCTGGATTCTAAATTCAAGAAATTGAATTTTATTATTCGAATTTTAAAAAAGTATTGGTTCTGTGGTCTTGCTTGGAGTGTCGTAGTTCCTAAAACGTAATAACTTAAATTTATTTTAAGATGTACGATGAAAAGGGTCTTTATACAGTGTTGGTTGTAGTTGACGTAGCGCGAAATAAGGATTAATGAGCTTATTTGGTGAATGATAATACTTTGTTTGTCAGTGCTTTCTTGCTAAGCGATAATTTCTGCATCGGCGAACCAAATCAAATTTTCTGTAACGGAGACAGTGCCATTGAGGAATCTGCCTCATGTTCTCGAGTGCCTGCAACATAAATGCAGATTGAATTTAAATGGGTCATTGACACTTGTTTTTAAACGTCTTATCCAGAATTACGTCTTCAGTATATTACAAATACTAAACTAAATTTTCACAGCACTATTTTAAATAATTTAAAATTATAAGAAGTCAATGTTCACATAAAATTTCAATTTTGAATTTTCATTCTATTCATTCTTGATTGTTAAAATCCATGCAAGAGTTAAGTGCTTAATATCAATTCCTCCTCGAGAGTTCATTGTACTCTGTAAGGTAGATACAAATTTATTATTTTTTAGAAAAAGTTAAATTATTTTCATGCACTTTTATTATGATTATTATTGTTGTTGTTGTTTATAAAAAAAATTTGTTTTGAGAAGTGAACTTTGCTGTGCTCTATTCATTATAATATGAGCTTCATAAGACAATTTAACACAATGCTTTCAAGACTAGGCGCAGTTCCGCTGTAGAAACGAATAACACTCGAGCTTGCTTGGTAGTAGAAATAATATTATAAAACGAATGACCCAGTTTGACGAAGTTAGGTCCGCATTTCATACCGTGGGTAAGATGTATCATCGTAGATATATGTGTTTCCTTATGATGATGATAATAATATTGTTGTTATACGACATGCGGAGATTACTTGTCATTCAAGACTTTAACGAATTTAATAGAAATTTCTTTATGGCAAAGACTTACTTCAATTAATTTTTGGGTTGTCCAAAGCCTTTTTTCTTGATTAATATCTACCTATTAATATTTTAATTTTTAATTCTCTATGCATAGTTAATACATCATTAATATATCAAAACCAACAGAATTCGATTTCATCTCTCGAAAAAGAGTTTCTTAAAACTTAAATTGATTAATAATAATAGAAGATTTTTTTAATAATCTTTAGTTGCAAAATTTAAATTCAAGTACTTTATTTATACATTCCATATATATTACAAATTATCAAAATAACAATTTTTAAATGTAGCAAAATTAAGAAATTCTTCTAGGAAAAATGTACTCTAATTGTCTTATATTTCTGTGGCTTTAGAGGAAACTGAATTAGACTAATTATTAAAAATTGAAAGTTAATTTTTCACTTAAGTTACAAATGTTTGAAAACTTACCACTTCTGAGTCACCTGGGGGGAATCCCTCAGTTACATAGGCAAGGAAGCTGAGAATTATGAAACACACTGCTACTCTTAAAGCGAATAATCTCATTTTAAGAAACTCTTTTAAATTAAATTGGAAAGTACTTTTTAATTAAAATTTTATTTTTCTTGATCTTTTAGTGTTGAAGGTCTTGGAGTATAAATATTTAACAGATGAGATTTAAGAAATCGCGCTTAGCTTCAATTTTCTTTTTTTACTGTATTCTTTAATGATAAGAATTATTATTTGGAAGATTTGATCTCACACTCATAATAAATGCTTCAACGTTTGTTGAAGGACTGCATTTGAGGAGTCACGCTATGAACTAATATACTGAATAACGACCACGCTCCCACCCCCGTATTTCCCTTGAATTCCTTTCAGGATATTAAAGTTCTTCATACAAAAATCTGAAGGCAAAATAAATTGTTGACTAAAATTTTACTTCTTACTACATATCTTTTTATTTTTTAATAAGAAATTTATTACTGTAATTAGGTAATAATGTGTTTTTTATTGAGCGGAAGTTAAATAATAATCTTTTTATTTTCAGTTTTTCGGGGATGTTCCTTGTCATACTTTACCACCACTAAGGATGACTTATGAAACTTTTTTCCTTCGGGCTGCTCAGGCTGCAGTTAAATCAGAAGATGAAAATCTATCTGGGTAAACAAAACTTAAATATTTTTATTAATTTACATTTATAGTAGGAATACTTATACTAATCAAAATTATTTTGCAGCCGAAATGGAACGGATGACATAAAAGATAATGAAGCTGATGAAACCGATGAAGAAGAGCCACTAACAATTAAAACAGAATTTTTAAAGTATGTCAAAAAAGAAAAAGAAGAAAATATGATCACTCAGGAGAATTTGCAATTAATTAGTCGAGACTGGTCAGCTTTGTCTCATATAGTGCCCAGTCGAGAAGACAGTTAGTAAAATTTTCATTATGTATTTTTAGAAATTAAATTTAACATTATTAAATTTTATTACACCCAAAGGCGTAACTGACAGGAATTTCTACTACGGAAATATTTATTAATAATGTATTATAATAAATATTAATTTTTTATACATTTGTACTCTAAGCTTATTTGAATTCCTGTACTCATATATACATAGTAAAATTTCTCGATTTATTGACATTTAAAATTTCGTGCTTCATTTTGATTTTAGTGTACAAAATTGACCAAAACTGAAACATAAAAATACTCTAGAATTGGAACTAGACTCTAGGGATAGTTGATGCGCAAAAGTACCAATCGCTGAAACATGCACGTGTTTGTGTCTTTCAAATGTTAAATAAAAATCTCAATAAATAAAGTTTATAATATTGAGATGTTCAATTTTAAAGTTTATAAATAAGAGGAATTATATTTTAACACTTAGTGCAAATAATAATTTTTGATAATAGAAGTATAGAAGTATCCAAGTAAGTAAAACATTCATTTATTCAAATTGAGGTTATGTTTATATTTTAGAATAAATTTTATATTTAAAAAATTTCTCTTTTAAATTTCAATTAAAGTATTTTTATAAATCTTTTAATCTTTTTTTATTTAAAATAAATTATATATTTAATATATAGTACTTTAATTATATTATCAATTTGATAATTTATGTTCTTAGAGGTTAGGAATTGTAAATTCATCTCTTATTAAAGTTGAAGCAAATTATTTATTGAAATTAAACATTGTTATTTACCTAATTTTTATTTCTTTTTAGAAATAATTATTAATTTTATTTTTAATTTTAGAATGACGACGTCTCTCGCAGAACAGTTAAACAGGTTGCGAGCACCTCAAACTACCTTATTGCTCCAAGACAAAAAAAGACCTAGTTTATTATTTGATCCCAAGGATGCTGCTAATCTTGATAGAGAAACTGTTTTAAACATTGGTAAGCTTCATTATTTATTTGTAAAAATTTTTCATAAATAATTTTAATTACAAATTTCATATTAAATTACAAGTTTTAATAATTAAACTGTTATAATCTAAAAATTAAATCTATTTCAGGTCTTAGTGGATTGAAGGAATTAATTAAACTGAGTAACCTATTTGAAGAATTTGAAGGAACTTTATTTGCACAAAGTTCTCTGAATTTGGAGCGTGCTGTTCAAGGTTCTAAGCTCAACAAAAAATTAGATGCCAACATTGAGAAATTTTTGATACTTCTGGCTCCTTACTTTTTATTAGATTATTCACACAAAGCTTTGGAATGGCTTATTCGCAGATTTCGTATTCACCAGTACAACAAGGACCAATTTCTTTTGTTAATTCTTCCATACTACGAAACACGCATTTTTGCAAGGTAAATTTTTTAATTGTTATTTGAATTATTTTATATTTACCATTTACTATTTTTAAATAACTAATTTTAATATCAACTGTCTTCAAGTATTAATTGATAAATTAATTATTTTCAGAGCATTACAATTAGTGGAAGTATCAGATCCTACAGATAAATGGCACTGGTTGAAATCAGTTCAAAAAACTAGAGCGCCTCTCTCTTCTTTAGTTTTGGTAAATCGTACGACTTCTGACAATGGTTTCTTCAAATTGATTTGTAATCATGTGATAAATGCAACAAAAACTTATGGATCTCAAGCAACAAGTTTAGCAACATTGTACAATTTTTACACATCTACTTTGGTCAAGTCAATTAACCGAATGACCGTTATTTCTGATATTCAAATTAATCACTTACTACCAGCTCTTGTTAGTGGATTATCGAGTTCTATCCAAGACTTTGCTGCTGGCAGTTACATGATTCTTTTTATTCTCAACACGAAAGTTAAACTCAAAGACGATACCATGGATTATCTTTTATACAAGTCTTTTAAACGATCTAGTATGCATTATGGAACTCTTCTATTTTTAATATCGTTTTACAACGCACACACCAATCCACTCACCACGATTTCTGACAGGTTAGTCGAACGTTTGTCGAACTTGTCTTGGTTTATAGAAAATCTCATCAAAATTAAATCCTCTGGAGTGAAAACATCGAAATTTATAGGACTTTTCTTAGAATCTGCCCTTCACCGTATTCTAATTAATCCCAGTGAATCTGAAAGCATTCAGAAAACGGTAGATGACATTTTTGGAAAGGTTTCTTTAGACGAGGAAGTGGATATTTTTTTAACGTCAATTTTAAAAAACAAATTAGTGACTCTAGTGGCAACAAAAGAATCAAAACAATACCTCATGAATTTATATAAATCGTTAGAGAAAAGCTATCCAAGCAAATTCGATGTGAATCTAAAGAAAATTATGGATTCTTGTGAGAAAAGTGAAGATGCCAAAGCAAATTTAAAGTTTCTCATGTCTTGGCATGAAGGTGCTCGTGATTCTGAGGGGTCATTGGAGGTTTTAAATAATTTGTCACACGCGAATCCGGAGCAAAGAATTTTGGCTTTGAAAATAATTTCGAAAAATTCCGTATTAATCTCTGAAAACTTCAAAGACTTGATCTACCAAACATTATTGGCTCGATTCAATGACGATGAAGATCAAGTTATTGGAACTTTACTCTCATTCTCCACTAGTCGATTGAAGGAACTTTTTTCAGCTGATGTTTTGATCGAAAAGTTGTTGATTCTCGTTTCGAAATGTAACACAAAAAGTCGAAAAATTGTTGCAGAACCGGCCTTGAAAATTCTCTTAGAAATCTGTGAAAATGTTGAAGACGCGAGTGTATTTCTAGTAGTGCTTCCCTATATTTTTCCAATTGTCAACGATGACGTGGAGATTAGTTTACAAATTTTGGATTCAAAGTTTGGAAGGAAGAATAAATTTTTTCGAACACTTAAGAAAGAACTGGAAGAGGATCTTAATAAAAGACGTAATGAATCTGTGGAAAAGTTGTCAAATTTAGAACAGATTAGGATCGTTGCTAAGGAGGAGAAAGAGTCGAAAATGATTGCAGAATGGTTAGTGTCTATGAGTTTTCATAGTCTTCTGAATAAAGATTTACTGCCACCTACGGATATTATAATAAGTACAATGAAACAACAAATGTCTCATGGTGATGCTGCTTTCTTATTCTTCAACATGCTTTTACTTGGATCAGTTTGTCGCGTGCCAGTAGGTTCTCTATCGTTTGAAGTTGCCAAAGAAGCCATAGAAGTTGTGTCAGAAATGATAAAAAGTTTCAAAAATGTTCGACTCCTGCCAGATACTTCTCACTTGACAGATCAAAAAATGCCAGAAGCTCTTTCTTTAACATCCAAAGGAATTCTTCCACTGCAGGCGGAAACTTATGTCCTAGAAATGGTCCACAGACGTCTCGATTTTAAACCTGAGTCCTTCATGTTCGACTTTGAAAGAGACGAAGAACGAAGCCAGTTAATTGTCAGATTGATTGAAATTTATCTTGAGGGAACAAACAATAAGAAAACAAAATCTCACTACGTGTGGTGTCTGAAAATTTTCTTCCAGAGACATTTTGCAGATTTGCAAAATCTTCTTCGATTTTTATCACAACTCTTCAATGAACCTGTGAAAACTCAAATTTCTTACCACGCTCTTGAAATGACTCTTACACTTTTGAATGACTGCAAGTCTTTTCAATGGATTTTTAAGGACAAAATATTCATCAGCAATTTATTAATAAGTTTAACGTCAAAGGTTGATAAATGTAGAACAGTTGCAGTTAATATTTTAAAGAAAGTTTCACAGACTTTCAATCTATCGGGAGAAGGATTTTTCACTCTATTGCAGGAATTGACTTCCAGAAGTCATGAAATTGACATGGATCCTGATCAATTATGTTTGATTCTTTACTTTTTATTGTCGCCAGATCCAGACGTCCGTCATTTATTAAATGATGAAGTGAAGGAAAAATTGATGGAGTCTCAGAAAATGCTTTTTGATATCATTAAAAATGAGAAAATTCCAATTCACATATCTTCTCAACTTCTTGATGTCTTGGTCAATGTCAATGGACCAACAATTCTCAAAGTATTGGCTCCACTTGGATTAAAACTTCTCGAAAAGGCAAAAAATCAACCTGAGAATAAATACGTCAGCATTGGATTAACGAATATTCTTCAAAGAATTAACAGCAGTACAGTAATTGCTTTACAGTGTAAGGATGTGTGGAAACTGTTCGAAATGGGTCTTTCAGATCATACTTCACAAATTTTAGTGAAGAATGCTGTCAAATCACCCAGCATGATAATAATAAAACAAATTGACGAGACCTTCTTTGATAATTTAAAGAAGATCTCATCACAATTACAAAAGAACCTCTTCTCGAAATTAATCGACGTAATCACGGACTGTGAAGTGAATCTTGTAAGTTCAAAGGCTAGCAGAGCTTTCAGAAGGATTAGAATTGATGCTCAATTTATCGTTAATGAATTGAAACAAATGACAGAATCTGAAGAATCCAAGAAAATTCAAGGAAGTGCAACAAAATCGAAGAGGAAATTAAGTCGAGTGTCTGTTTCCCAAAATCCAGATGTGATCAACACTCATAAATGGAAGAGAGGTATAACTTTGCTTGAATTTATCAAAACTGCGAGTAATATTGAAAATGAGGAAATCCTCATTCTACCTCTATTTGATCTTCTTCGCACTTGTCTCAGTTTCGAAATTCAAGATCCTGTTGAATATACAAATCAGCTTGTGCTCTCGGCTCTTCATCTTCTTGCAAGTAAATCTCTTCCAATTCAAGGGGCTCATTTACATATTGCCTTGATAGCCCAGTGCATCAGGATCTCGCGAAATCCACAGACTCATTATTATGCTTTGTCGCTTTTAGTCGAATTGTTCAAGGTTGCTGATACACAGAGTGCTCTACATAATATTATGCCGATTTTCACCTTTATGGGTAGCTCAGTATTGCGACAAGAAGACTCTTATTCGATTCAAATCACTTCGAAAACAATAGAGACAATTATTCCTGTGGTAAATGCTGGTAATGATGAAAATAAAGCCTGTGAAATTCTCAGACTATTCATCACTTCTTTACCCGATATTCCTGAACATAGAAGAATTCCCATATTTGTCAAACTTCTTCAATTCTTGGAAAATTATATCCATCTTTATTACTTGTTGACATTCGAGAGTCATGTTTTGTCACAAAGTAACGAATTACCTGCCCAACGTACTCAAAGACCACCAGCACAAAAAATTGAATTCGCTCAGCAGATTTCACTGGAATTTTCACCGCAGACAATGATCAATATTTGCGTGAAATTGGTTCAATTCCTTAAAGCTTTGCCAATTGAAATTGACGAAGATCATCAGAAATCAGGGAAAGTACGTTTTAAAAGCAATCATATATTTAATGTCGAGAAAAATTCTCCAAAACAATTGAGACATTATAAATACACGATTGTTCAATTTTTAAGTGAACTTCTCTCTCGAACTGAATTCATTAATCGTATCGCGGAATTAGATTTGGAAACAATGAATGAAATGATGGGTGATTTCGATAAAATGATTGTCGAATTGGTTATGATGATTCAAAGTACTTCAAAGAGTGTCGAACTTCATCAAGGGAAACCAAAAGGAAAATATTGGAAAATTTTGCTACGACACTTATATGATATTTTGGACTTGGTGAATAGTCTACTGCCGAATAAAGCTTTTATCGAGAGTATTAAGAGGCTCGTCGGTCATGAACTTTTAAGTGTAAGAAGAAAGGCTTTGGAATTACTAAATGCAAGACTACAACAGAGAAACTTTGGGGAACAAGATCATGATGATTTGTTGAATTTAATGGATTCATTTTCAGATATTCTTAAAGGTCCTCATAAGCTTGTTAGTCAGGAGATGGAGATAATCCAACAAACGGCCTTAATTAGCATCAAATTGTTAGCCAAGTTCCTAGCTGCAGAACATCCGCAAAATTTCAAACCGGTAAGTAATTTTTTTTCAAATTGTACAATAATTACAAATTATAAAATATTTTATTTTAGAATTTAATTTCATATTTACGATTTTGTTTACAGATTCTTGAGTTGACAATCCTCTTGGTGAAAAATAGAAGTGGTCCAGTTTTGGGAAGTGCGACAGCATGCATTGGAGAATTATGTAGTTCCATGAGGATTCACGCGCTTTATTCTCTTAATAAATTCTTCCCAGCAATTTTGACACTACTGGAGAAACAAACATATCAAGAAGTACCAGATTTAATAATGATCAGTATCGTCTGTGCCCTACAGAAAATAGTTGACACGATGGCTAATTTAATTTCGCCTTATTTCGATCAACTACTTTTTGAACTCGCTAGACTTAATTCCTTGTACACCGATTCAGAAAATCCAAAGGTAAGAAACATTTATTTATAAAGCAAATGTTCAACATTCTAAAATTTCAAATATTTCAATACTTAAAAAATTTTTAATACATGTAAAATTTTAAATATTTAGAAAGAATTTTCCCAATTTTTAATTTACTGGAAAAAAGATAAATATTATTGACAAATTTTAATCTCTGCAGATAGGAATAGTTGTTTCAAGACTGAAGGCAACAGGAAATAAACTTGCAAGCTCTGTGCCTCTTCGAGTTTTATTGCCGGCCGTAAAAAGTACCTACGACGAGCTTTTATCCAAGAAAAAGTACAAATATATTGATCCTCTATTGGGTATTTTGGCTGAATCTTTTACAAGCATACAGGCTTCTGATTTAAATACTGCTATGCCGAATCTGATAACATTTTTCCTAAACGTCTTGGAATTCAGAGAACAAGTTACAAAATCCGAAGACATGGAAATTGATGATGATCTAGGCGTTGCCTTGACGGATATGAAAAACGTTGAAGAAAGTGCGAGCAAAACTATGGTAGCTTTAATTTTTAAATTAAATGAAGATACCTTCAGGCCGTTTTATTATAGATTATACGATTGGGCAGCGAGAAATCCTCATCACAAGCACCGAAACATCACTTTCTATAGGTATAATTAAATTTTATTATTATTTATCAAATATTTTTTAAAAATTTAATTTGTGACCCACAAATTAGCTGGCAAAAAACTATTATTAACATACATTCATACATTTTTTAAATAGAATTTTTATTCTGAATGTTGAAGATTCGTTGGCATTGATTTTTTTAATTAAAAATTGTTTAATTTTAGGCTATCAGCGACGATTGCGGATTCTTTAAAATCCCTGTTTGTGCTTTTCGCTGGACACTTTTTAAAACACGCAGCTTTACTTCTAAGCACCAACAATTTATCGATAAAAGATGAAATACAGGAATCGACCATTGAAGACGAATCAAGTAGAATTGAACTTATTGAAGTTATTTTATTAACACTTCTCAGAGTGTTTTCCTACAATGCTCACGATTTCTTAACTCAGGAACGATTTAGCATTCTTCTTCAGCCAATAGTTGATCAAATTGAAAATACCATGGGAACTGAGGAACAATATGAGAAGCGATCAAATGATTTAATTGTTCCATGTGTTGCTTCTTTCGCTGCCGCCACTTCTGATGATTCATTACATAAACAACTTGTTTATCAAATACTTCTTAAATCTAGGCACACAAAGGCTTATGTCAGAAATTCTGCTCTCAACTCTATTGTAAGTATATTTTCATTTTCTTTAATGTTTTCAATACATTTGTCAATTATTAATCATTATTATTAAAAATTAATTTAAATTGGTTATCTTATTTTCTAATTTTAATTGAGCATTAAATTTAATTTAATGAAGTTATATTAAATTAATAAGTATAGTAAATTAAATGATAAATTGTTTTATTTTTCTCGTAATGCAGGTGGAGATAGCGCGAAAATTAGGAGAAGAATTTATGCCACTCTTACCGGAAACTGTACCGTTCCTAGCAGAATTATTGGAAGACGAGGACGAAGTCACTGAGAAGAATGCACAGAATGCTGTGAGAACACTTGAAGAAATCCTTGGAGAACCACTTCAGAAATATTTCTGATTTCACAAACTCTTGAAGATCGATGTTTGAAAATTCTTTACAATTTAAGAATGCGTCAATGTGAGTTTAATACAAGGTATTAATTGAAATTAATTTTAAAAGATATATACATAGTTAATTGGATATTAAATTCTGAGAGAAATTATCTTCATAATTGTAGAATATAATAATGATAATGAAATGAAATTATATTTAAGACGAAAGAATGTGAGAATAAAGTATGATTTACTATTTTACGAAAACATTCGTTTATTTTAACTTAATTACATTTGGACGAAATATATATTTTATATATAATATATATTTTTTATACATATATCTTCCTACATTATAATACAACTTTGTAAATAATTAAAAGTACATATATATAATAACTGTGACATTAGTAAAATTAATCTTAAAATGAGAATGTGACAGATGAAAACAAATGTTTGCGAAATATTTTGAAAGATGAAGGTAGAAAAATAAAAGCAGAGGAATTTGAGGCCAGATACGCCATAGGGTATCTGTTCTCTGGCACATGGATGAATTATATTCAGTTTGTTCATATCGTCCTTATTTTCTTTGAGGAAAAACAGAACTCGGAAATGCAATTGTGTACGCGAGTAGATTTTTTCGTGCGCCACCCGCCGATAATGAGTTCATGAAATTAAGAAATCAGAGTTGATTTCTTTAACCTCTCATGACTCCTCTGTAGTTTGAGTATAATCTTAGGCCATAATTAGATACTCTCGTGTCCTAAACTAATCTTTAGTAGCTTTCCAACTAAACTGGAGGAACTCCATTTGCAACGTTTAAAGCAACTTCGTCCACATTCCCCTCAGTCGGTGCTTTCCTAATAAGAGAAAAAAATTTATTTTTTATTACCATAATCAGAAAAAAATTTGCACATAGCTTTAATGAAATAAAATGTTTCTCACCTTTTTCTGTATTGGAAGATGACATAGACAATGACAGCATTGCCAACAAAAAGCAAGGCAATCAGGACGGTTGGTAAAATAAAGTCTGTAACAAAAAAATTGCAGAATTTGTTTTAAATCATTTTGAAAAAAAATTGTATTGTATAATAAAATCGGTTAAAGTTCGATAAAATTTAAAATTAAATCTCAGTCTCTCTCTGTCTCTCGATCGCGATCTCGATCTCGTCTCATGCAATATGAATACAAATGTGACACACTGAACTTTGGACACGTATAATGACTAGGGAACTATAGAGCAAAGAATTATAAATAGTTTCATGCGGATCCCAATTCAAAGATCGTACACAATTTTTTTTTTTATAAAGAAAAATCTCAATGACCTTATGTCGAAAAATAAAATTCATCTCATAAAAATCAGGAAGTACTTAGTTTAGTTACTTAAAAATATTTCTCAATCTGACGAATGGAAAAAAAATTGTATTTATCGTAAAATAAAAACAATTGATATATTTATTAAATTCAATGGAAAAACATGCACAATTTTCGCAAGACTGGCAAATGTATTTTAAGAAAATAATTTTTATTTTTCATCTTATTTTTTTAATCTATATTTATAGTCAAACAAAAATCTGCAAATTCATGAACTGAGATGTTGAGATAAATATTCTAAGCGTAAACAAATGTTCTGGTCGTTTCCTCAAATTGCAAATATATCAAGATTCTGCTCTTATGCATATTCATGAATCATTTGTGGAAGGAAATGGATAGGCATGTGCTATGGGCTTGATATTCACAAACACGAGCAACACCTTATCCTGATATCTCAGAATGTAGTAAATTCTATAGTTGTGAATACGTAATGTGGAAAATGGTCAGGCATGAATGAAAACGACCAACAATTAACTGGTTAACTCTAGAATTGATTCTGAAATTATTATACAGCCCGAAGACAAGATAAATAGTGTTGAATCAAAGTGCATTTGGCAGCTGTTTCGTCAGTTTCGCTCCAATTATTTTTGCATGTTTCGATAAGAGTGTGTTCCGGACAATTGACAAATATAAGGACAGAGAGGAAATAGGAGTCAATTATTCTTTTCAATTTCTCATGGTGATCAACGATAATTTGAAGATTACTCGGTAAGGAAAAAGTGAAAGCATATGAAGTTGGACTTTAATCTTCATTTCAGTTTCTACTGTATTCTTTTTCTTTTTTTTCTATTAAATGGAAAACAAAATTATCTAAGAAATTGGAATGTGAATGACAATTACATTTATTAAAAATTTGAAATTATTTCAAATTCAGTGATGAAAGAAACTTCAGATCACGATATATTAAAAGTACAGTATTAATTTGAATTACCATTGTATGCAATTGTCTTAACATGAATCTGTCTAATTAAAGATATGTCTTTAATTTTTAATTTGAATCAATTTCTTTTTCATGCAGGTAATTCAAAAATTTTTTATTATTGGAAAAGACAACTTCATAGACATTTTTCCCTTTTTTCAAGAAAATGGATCACGATTCACTGGCGACATACAGAGGAGACTTGTTTTTTTAATTTTCTACACTTGGAGTTTATGAAATAAATGAGGAATGGAAAATACCTAGGAGTTGAGATTGAGGATTTTCTAATGGAAAGTAGTGATGGAACTTTCTGAGATGAACTTTAACAATAACTTTAAATTGATGTGACACTGACCTACGATGTAGTCTGGTTCCTTCAACATGTTTTGCGCCGAATCCATAACTGGAGTTGAGAAACCCGCGACTGCGTTTTCGTATCCACCTCTTCTCACCTCTGAACCCAAGTCGTCACCAGAAAGACTGGACAAATGATTCTCCTCTGCCTCAGTCTTGAGAATTAATGCTGACGAAGCTGTAAACAAAAAGAGAAAGGCGATAAGTGTCATTAATTCTAATTCTGAGGTCTTGCAATTTAATCCGCCAAGCTCTAAGCAATAAATCGATAGCACTTTTGAGATTGTTTTTTTTTCATTTTGCTCTTAATCGTTTTTAATTATTTTCTACCACTTTTTTCTCAACGCTTTCAGAAAAGCAAATAAACCAGACAAATGACGGAATGATAAATTAAGAAAAATATTTAAACATTTTTTCCATTTGTTATCATCAGAGAAGGAATTTCATCAAATAAAACCATTATTAATGGATGAAATAAAAGCCTGAAAATCAGAGACTTGTAATTTAATTTTCTATTTTGCAAATTGGTTTACGCTCCAATTTAATTATACAATTTCATATTTTTTCAATGGCAATTAACATTTGAAAATGCTTGAAAATTTTAAACATTTTTGTTAACAATTTATCGAAATTTACAATTTTTAAGATAATGAAATTAAAATTTAAACAAAAAAGTCGCGAGTGTTTTTTATAATAATTAGATAAGAATCAGAATTTTTCATTATTTCTAGATTTTCATCTCTCTTTATTACATTATTTAAAATCATTAATCATTACAGTAGAATCTATTTTTCAATTTTTTAAAATTCATTTCTCATTTTTCAATTGCATGAAATGAAACAATAAATTTAGAATTTTTAATAACTGATTTAATAAGTTAAATCAAATCTTTGTAATTATAAAGCACTTTTTAATGAATTAAATTATTTTTACAAATAAATTTTTAGATGTCTAATTAAAAAAATAAATTTTTAATCATTTTTTGCTTTAATGTTAACTTGTTATGGAAAATAAAAATGAATATGAAGTGTTAATGTTTATTCTTCTGATTAAAAAAAAGGACATAATTATTATGAATAACTAAACAGTAATTATTTCTCCTGTCTTTCAATTATTGATATGTAATTTAAATGAGAAAACAATTTTTATTGAATAATTGTTAATTGTTCTCTCTTTTAAATTGCCAATAAAGGATAAGAATTAAATTTTTTTTAAAATTACAATAAACAAATTATATATCAATTAATAATAATTAATTTTATTAAATTATTTTTTACCATATATTTGCTTTCAATGTTGTCATTTGAAATAAAAATAATTATTTTTTACATCGCAGAAGTTATCAATTACATTTAAACTAGAATATTTACTGATTAAAAATAGACTGTCATTCATTGCAGAAAGTCGACTTCGGACTCTTACGGGATTTTAAATTGTAAAAAGAGACTGACAGACATTTATCTGGCTTCCTTTCTCTTTAAGAAGGAATAATGTGACAATTTTTTTTTTTTTTTTAAGATAACATCATAATAATTTTAATAAAACAAGGAAAAAATGTCGAGAAGAAAATGTGGAAAAAATAAAAGGAAAGGTGATATTGCGCTTTTTAAGTTTAAAAAAAAGTAGAATATCTATTAAATAGCCATTTAAATAAAGAGTAATTGTAAAAACGAAAGTACTTAATTATATATATATATATATATATGAAATTCAGAATTATACAAGATTTCTCTAAGTTTACAACAATTTCAAAGTAAGTGCTCGAGTTCGCTTTATGTCGGCAAAGTCTGTTGGAACCAATAACTAATAATCAAAAACCACTTGAAAGGTTTATGGTTACATTAATAATTGCAAAATTTATGTGAACAATTTCTCAAACATCTTTTACAGTTTACTTTTACAATAAAGACAAAAAACTTTATGTAAATTTATTCTTTCCTTCATAAAAGACTTGCAATAAAAGGTTGAATCATCACTTCAATTAATACACAAGACTTTCATGATAAAAAATGAAAGTACTCTTTTCAAATTTTATTTTCTTTCGGAATTAATTTTTCTTTGTGACTCGGAATTAATATTATTTTAAAAAAATTATTATCAATTAGTTTTCATATTGAAAAATATTAACCCTCCCGTATGACGAGCGTGTCAATGAAACAGTTCAAGAATTATTTCACCATAATCACTATTGATTTGAAAGGAAATTAATGATTTTCACGATAATTTTTCAATTACAGAATCTTTTGTTTTCTTCATTAAGATCTAGTTGATGAAGATAACTCACAACTTTTTCACTTATTCGCATAGTTTGAAATGAAATAAATATCATTTTTTTAATTAAAAAATTTAAATAGCCTTCAATTAAAAAAGTCAAACTTGAGACAAAAAAACATTAAAGCCAACGCCTTTGCTTAGAAAACATAATTTTAATTGACACTTTAATCAACTTGAATGATGTTTACCTGGCGATTGGAAAAAGAAAATGTATTGCAGGAATGATATTTTGAAAAAATTTTGAAAAAAGAAGAGTTAATATCTCCTCGTGACGAACACTTCACGATACATAAACGGACTAACAATAAATGAAGGCAGGCGGGTTCCTTTGAATTATCACAGCACCAGTGCTGCCTAATTGACATTTATTGTCCAAGTTCACTATTATCTGTTGCTTCCACCATGAAGCATCGAGGAACATTATTTTTCCACTTTACTTCCTCAAAGAAAGAAAAGAGTGAAAATTCAATATTTGACAATACAAAGGTTCAACAATTAAATGAGAAAAAATAACAAAGGAAAGTTTTATGATTAAAGATAAATTTAATACCAAAAAAAGCATCGGAAAAAAATTATTTTTCACAAAAATTAAGTTAACGAGAATAAATTTTTACTTATATAACAAGAATATGATTTACCTATTATCAACTATTAAATATTGACTTCAATATTATTTATAGCAAAAGACGTTTTTCAAATTTGATAAAGAAACTGTGAGCATTATCGATTAACGGAACCGGAAACTTTTAGCAACTACTGAGGGAACTAAATTCTAAAATATGACACCGGAAATTACTCTCGAAGTAGATTCAGAATTCTCGAATTTCTTAAGTCGAAATTTTAATCTACATAAACTCCCGGAAATTCAGTTTGCGAAAATATATATATGATAGACAAATTAAAGAAATAGACTAGTCATTTTTAATTAAATTTTCCTTGAAATAATAATTTCTATATTTTCAACTTATATAACAATTTTCTCAAATCTTTACAAGTTTCTTCTAAAAGAATTTTCAGAGGTTGTAAAAATAAATTTCTTTTAATTATTTTTTTTTATTCTTTCTATTATTTGATGAATATAATTATGTATTTAAACTTCCGAAATAAAAATATTTGATTTTCATGATTCATGTTTGTTTTTAACATTAACAGAGGATCCTTTTAGATGAACGGGAGAGTCAATCTTTGTTTTTTACAAGTCATCTTGATCTCAGATGCAAAAAAAAAAAAAAAAAGATACATTTCTACCACTGAGCGGATAAAATGGAATTGAATTTAATACCAAAAGAACTTCATTCTAAAAATAAAATTTAAATACTTTTTGTTTATTTACTCTAGTAAAAAAATTACCTGACATTTAAAGGGATTTTTTATAACATTTTTTGTGATTTTAAACACAAATGTGCTTTTATTTTTCATTTAGGATGATTGTTAAGAAAAAATTAATTTTTCATTCAGAAATGTCATTACTGATTAAAAGTAATTGTCTTTATAAAGACAAAATTATGTGACTTTTAATGTAGAATTGAAAGAAAAAAATAATTGAGTGGGAGTTTTTCCTACTGAGAAACATTAATTGGAAAAAAAATTATAAAAATTAACATCTTATTAAAAATATTTAAAATAAAATTATATTTAACTTTATCATAATAGGTAGGCAAACAGGCCTTCAATACTATCAAAAAATTATGTCAGTATCGGTGAAAAACAATTGAGTTTTGCAATCTTTAGAGAATCGTATCATCGTCAGTAAATATAAACTTTCTTATCAAAAAGACAAATGCTATGATATTTTCTTCTCAATTTTTACCAATCCAAAGAAGTCAATTTAAATTTTCTACTCCAATTGAAAATTTTCTATTCTCATTTTTCATTACTTTTACTAATCAGTTTTTTTTCATTTTTTTTAAATTATGGTATTATTAATTGTTAATCAATTATTATTATTTTATTAATCCTATAATTGTCAAGAATTAAACCGAAATTATTTAAATATTATTTCAACCGTTAAAAACTTTGTATTACATCAAATTATTTTATCGAACAAAATTTTTGAAACTTTTTATCAATACTTCTTATTGACAATATTGACATTACACTATAAACAGAAAAAATATATCATCCATATATTAAATTTATACCTATCACATATATTTTACCTTTTTTTTAAATAATAAAATATGAAGAATTTATTTTTAAAAAAACTTTATGGTCCAAGTTTGCCAAACTCCAATAACTTATCACATCTCGGTAATTGCTACCCTATTAATTCTAACAAACTTTCCTACTATACAAAGCCTTTCCAGTAATTGGATTTTTACTAAACTTTCATAACAGATAATAGACATTTTCATCTCTTCGAATAAAAAACCATGACAAATTAATGACATTTGTTTTATTTTGACATTTATTTGTTTATTTTTTCTAAATCTTTTAAATCTTCTATTTTTTTTTAAATCTTTACTTTTTTACACTTGTTATGATATATAATAATAATCGCCCAATATTTAATAATTCAAATTTTAATGTAAACTTTATATTGACATTCTTTTATATATTTTTTTGCATATGTCACATTTTACCTGACAATTGCATAAAAAATTTCATTAATTTCTTTGTATGTAATTTCATTTGTATCCTGTAATTAAATTATCTTTGCAAATATTTGTTTACATTTTTAATCTTTCTAATAAAATAAAATCATATTTTATAAAGATTTATTATCTTTGTAAAATAATTTTATTTTTTATTTAAAATTTTTATTTTATTTGAGAAAATAAAAACAATGGTAAAAGAAAATATAAAATTGAAATGTTTAATTGTTTTCATTTAGTGTTTAAACTTTTATTATATTTTACTTCTTATGATGACTTTAAATCACTTTCATCTGAAGTAAATCACGTTTCTAGTTTAAAAATATTTTTTTCCAAGAAGCTTCTGTGATATGTAAATTTTCCCATTATAATTCCAAATTCCCGACTTCCTTGGTCAGAATCAACTTAAAAAAAGATACATCTCACATCAATATCAGTCATTCAAAATTTTTCATTGGGACAAAAACGCGTTTAACTATTAAACTATTAAAATTGAAGTTAAATATAAATCCATCTAAAAGTGTTACGTGAATTTAAATTTAACTTAATGTTTGAAAAATACTTGAAAGATAAAATAAATTATTTAAATTTTCAAAAAATAGTGTAACCTTTTATAACTATTTAAATTAATAAAAAATTAAAATTATTATTTATCCACCACATTTATTTAAAATCAAAAACTACTTTTTTATCTGAATATAAAAATTGAAATTTGCAATTTTACCAAATAGTTTTAAATAAAACAAAAACATTAACAAAATTGTTTTGTAAAGAAAAAAGTAGTTTCTTTTTTATCTCTATAAACATAAAGTTTATCTCTCGATGCAAGATTTATGTCCTTTGAAAAAAATTTTAAACTTTAGACCAGTGAGTAAAAAATTTACCAAATTAACATAAAATATATTTGTAAAATTATTTTTAATTTTCATCATTAAAAAAAAAAAATGAAATGGAAAATCTTTTTCAGGGCTTCCATTTTGAAATTTAAACCAAAGGAAACCCGCGAAACTTCCGTAAAGAGTGAATTATCGCACAATGACTGAAAAATTTCATTCACATGTCATAATAAAAATGTTATAAAAATGAAAAATAATTTTTCAAAATTTTGGGAAATAGGATTTGTAAGACAAATAATGAAAATCCGGAAGGAAGAAAAATTTTCCAAGGTAAGTAATGTGGAAAAAAAACAATTGTTTAAGAAAAATGATATTTATCTTGGACACTCACTTATCAGATTCCTGAAGGTGTCGGTAAATATTCGGATCATCCTGGACCGTTTCTCGATCGGCACCGAAAATCTCTTTTCAAAGTGTCAGCTGTGGTTCACTATCATCACGCGTTTCTGAGCAGCACCACGACACTATATTCGCTCTTAGACTCTATTCTCAAGTACGCGTCCAAAGTCTAACTTTGCTCGTCTTTCTTGCTCATGTGAGTTGGCCGATATTTCTCTCTTGCTTCAATCCTCTCACTCCTTCTCACTCCCTCTTCTTTGAAGAAAAATACTCCACTCACTTGCTATCTCTCTTGGGCTTCTCCCTCACGAAATCGCGTCGTTTTCTTGGATAAGAAGCGTTTTAAAGGCGCGAACACACACTGCTTTGCCAGAGTGCACAACTGTATTCTTTCCTGTGCAGCTATTTGCTGTTGTCGAGAGAAGAAACGAAACTGAACTAAATCGACGCAATTTCGTCAGCTTTATTCACAAGAGTCTGGCGAATATGGCGTGATCCAATCGAATGCTGTCTTCACCGGGGTTATAGGGCTTTTAAACGATCTTGCTCCAGATGCCCTTTGACACTGAATAATCCCCCGATTTTAGATTTACTTATACTTTCATATCGCTTCTTCCTTCCTCTCAACCTCCAGTTTTCCACATCTTCGGATCTTCAATTGATTATGAGGATTCTTCCTTTCTACTTGTTCGCTTCTTTAGAATTAAATTGCTACTACTCTGTTTACACGATTCTTTTAATCTCTTCTTTGAAGAAATTTCCCTAAGGACATCTTCTTTGTTATCCAGATTTCTCTGTTGTACAAGTTTCTTCAGTGTTTACTAAATCGAATCTTCTTTTCTAGAAACTCTAAAAACTTTCATTATTTATTTCTTCATCTTTCAATAATATTTCCGTTCTATTAGACTTTCCCTTTTTTTTACAAACTTTTTGATTTTTTTGAAAAAATTTCTTTCGATTCTTTCTTTAGTTTCTTTTAGCATGAATTTATCCTTCACTTTTTTCTTACCGTTTCAAAAAAATTCTTATTAAAAGATATTTGAAACAATTAAATTTTAATATATAAATTTTCAATTATTTAAAATAGGAAATTTATTTATTTAATAAACTGTATTTTTGATGAATTCTGCACCTTAAAACTATTTTCCTCCCTTATCAAGACACTTCTTTTCTCTCCCGTATAATTTGTTGGCCTTTCTAAAGATTTTTTTTCTCTTTTTCTTCTGGTTTATAAAATATTCTTCACTCTTTTTTTCCTTTTTAACGCCGTTAATTAATTTTCCCTAGCTTTAAAATTTCTTTCGCTCCTTTATTGCTGTCTTATATTGTCACTCTTAAATTAATAACGTAAGCATCAGTATTAAATTAATATTAACCAAAATATATATTTATATATACCTGTAATTTTTTTTTTATTTTGAAATTTTATTTTAATAATTAAATTTTTCTTATTTGATGATTTATTTATTTTCTGTCTAGATTGAGATCTTCATGGGTATTTTTCTCATTCAGCCTCGTCGACTTCTTCTGTTTTTTTTTCTCTTCTTTCCTGATGTATTGATGTAATTCTTTTTATATTCTCTGTCCTTTTTGTTTGATTTTTCCAAACCACCGGATTTGCAGCTGCAAGTGTTTTATTTCACACTCTCTCGTTGGTCTTTAATCTTCATTCAATATCCTCATCGATATTGTGTCCACTACCGTTTTTATAGAGAGCTTCAAACTATTGAAAAAGGTCCATTTACGGTCTGTTCAAACCGACTTTATTCACTCACTGTTAGCACGTGTCTTTACACCCTTCTTTTTGTTGGTTTAATTGTTTGGGGTTTGGAATATGGGACAGGAATGATACGAATTCATTTAATATTTATCAAAATAATATTATAATTAATAATTAAATATAATTATTTATTTTATTATAATTTTATAATTACTGTATTATATAATTATAATAAATAAAAACTAAGTAATTAAATTTCAATCAATTTGATACTTTTAAGATTTGATAAATATAATTAACCATAATTAATAAATATATTATATTTAATATATAATTAAATGAACCTTTATTTTTGCAAATAAAAAAAAACTGCGATTATATAAAAACTTGAAGTTTACTAAATGACCTTATTGTTTAATTATTAACAACAGAAGATAATCTTCAATAGGAAATAAACTACTTTTTTTTATAAATTGTTGCAGAGATTCCGTAACGTGTTGTATGTCACGTATTACAAATTACTGAAATAACTTAAAAAGGATTTGACTATTAGAAGATGAAGGTTGATCTTATTTCTTTGAATGATGAATAGAACCCACAGGTTACATTTCTCAAATTATCATCATTTAAAACTTTGCTAATTAAAGGAAATATTTTTTCAAATAGCTGCGTAATTGTATAAAAGAATAACTATACGATAGTATATTTTCAATTTTTTCCAAGAAAACATTATTGCTAATTGTAGAAAAAATTGATAGCCCTGAAGGAAAATTTAATTTGGAACAATTTTTAAAAATCCTGCACGGAAACAAAGTTAAAAATGGAATTGCGAGTATTAATTTGGGATCGAAAATGAAGAAAGAACATTTGATTACCACTGAATATTGTATTGAGAAACCCAATTATCGCAGTTATTAATTTCACATTAAACCTCTAATCGGTAAATCATTTTAATGAAAATGGAACTAGTTTTACTCTATTTGCGAAAACACATTGAATTATTGAAAATGTGAGAATTATAATATTAAATGTTTTCTTTCAATTATTCTCCCGATATTAGAAGAAAATAATTAATTGGGAAAACATAAATAATATTCAAATATATTTGAACTAATTTCATAAAATTAACAATAAGTGTTTCATTAGATTCAGTTCAAAACCTTATTCAACACTATTGAAAAATAATTAAACACTGAGTTTAATATTTTTACTATTTTTATTTTAATAATTTTATCAATAAAATTGTTTCTATAAATTTTTACAGTTTTAAATTGGCAAAATTTTAAAATGCGTTTTGCAAATTTGTTTATTTTTTATTCTCAGATAATTTAAATTCTTTTTATTAAGTTAATCGCAAAATTAATACTAAGGTATTAGTTTGTGGCATTGAATGCGTTAAGAGAAAAAATAATAAGAGAATAAATTATCACACGTTTTTGCGCGGTTAATCATTGAAAGGATTTTATAATAATAATAAAAAACGAGTGATGCCCCTTATCAGCGATTCTAACCGCGACTGGAGGAAATTTCTTCTTTAGCTACCGTGAAAACCTATATAGTGGGGAAGGTCAAATAGAGGGGATGATAAGGGGAAATTCACCCCCTCCTACATCCAAAAAACATCCCCTTCTCTTCAATACCCAACCATATACCTCTGATATTTTCCTGTTGCAAGGACCTTCTTTAAAGGACATCATGAAATTTAATACAAAAATTCGAAACGAAATTTTGCACTCTAAACTAAAATTTCAGTAGTATTTTAATATATTTTTTTTTTTTGTCAAATTAAAGCAGCGAAAGTTATATACCTACATATATTCAGTTGGATGTAATTATTTATATTTATACTAATTTCTTAATTTGAACTAAAGAAATTTTTATTAACCTATAATCAAATGTCGTGTTTAGTTATCGGAAAAAAATTAAACTTCTATTTCAGCAAAAAATCTATATTTCAATGTATGTATATCTTTTCTAATCTGACTTTAATAAAAATTAAATTTTTATATTATTATTGCTTAAGTTTTTCAATTAAATATCACACAAAGTTTAATATAGTTTCATAATTTGTATTTTTATACGAGATAAACCATAAAAAAATTATAATAACTCGAGAAAGTGAAATATTAAATCGATTTATCAATTGAAAAATTTATTAACATAGAAAGAGGTTATCATTCTCCAATTAATTACTTGTTATTCTGGTTGAATCCAGTCTTCATTAATATTTAAGTAACTTGGTGATATTAAAATTCAACAATGAATGAAAATTGAATTTTTTTACAATTTACATATATTTAATAATTCATACTGCTGATTGAATAGTAAAAACTTAATGCTGACAATTAGCGAAACAAATGCTATAATGAGAAATTAAATAAAAGAAATAGAAGTTCTTTAGAAATATTTTTTGTAGATGAAAACACATACATACTATAAAAAATTAAATGACATCAGTTCATGCGATAATTTATGACCCGGTGCTTCTCAATCAAAATCAGGCGATGTATCCGAGATAAGATTTTTTAGCACAAAAATAAGAAATTAATATTACAAAATACAAATAGTTTGTGAGTATATTCAGAAGTTATCTTCGCACTTTTTCTTTTTTTATCTACTTTTAGAATAAAATTGATGTAAATTCAACAAGAAGTTACTAAAGATTGATGACATTCTGTTTGAATGAATATGTTTTCATTCTTTTTCAAATGTGCATGTATGTGATTTCTTATCTTGTGTTATAATCTAATACTGCACATTTTCTTTATTTGATAATAAAAAAGTAGAAATGTGATGAAGTTTTTTTTTCGTATACTAATTCTACCTTATAATTTGTTTAACTCAATTTTGAATAAAGCGAAAAATAAAAGTTCGTAAACCTCATAAATTTTGAGTTGCAATATTTTTCTTCATTAAAGTATGAAAAACTCGTGTTTCTTCTCTGAGAGGGTAAAATTATTATACTTGAAAAGTATTTCACATTCCTCTCTTGGACTTGGTACAGTTATTATTATTCAAGATGTGGGTAAAATATACTCTCTGAGAAAGAAAAGAGAGTAAAAACACATGAAAAAAAAAACTCGAAGCAAAACTCAACCGGAAGAACAAGTGTTTTTCTACAAAAGTTTAAAGTCTACGTGTATACATCTAAGTAATGTAAATTAAACAAAAAGGGAAAAATTTCTGTAAGAAAAATAATAGAGAGCAACTGGGGGAATTTATTAATTCTGGGTCATGATAAAATTGACAGGACAAAGAGCCTATAGGAACAATATTCTATACATAATAATGAAAAAAAAACAACAGAAAGGATATATAAAACGGGAAGAAAAATGGAAACAAGAGAATATAATATCTGGGAAAAAATAAACAATAGAATCAAAGACTATAGAATTCAAGTCAATCAAAGGAGGAAGTTTAAAGTTGAAATTAATTACATTTGGAGGATCGTCCGATGGACGTTGTTATTAGCAATCTCGTGAATATGAAAATAAAGCAAATGCAGATAAGAGAATTTAATTGTCGGTTGAACCATAAACAATTGCATTTTATAGTTGTACGACTATTCGCGAATTCATTTTGATAATCAATATGAATAATTGATTTATTCTTTGTATCGTTACAATTTATGAAAATTGACTATAATAAAAAATTATTTTATTACCTCTGACAAAAATATTACTCATAACTATTGTTACATTTAAGATAATAAAAAAAATCATACAAACAGTAAATTAAAAAATGAAAGGCCCTCTAAATATTTGAAAATGATGACTATTTAAGACACATTGATGAAGACAACAATATTGTAATTAGTTTAAATAAAAGAAAGATAAAAACCTCGTTAAGATTGAAGAAAACTGATAATAATAATGATGCTATTATTGATCTTCTTTTCTGGAATAAGTTTATTGTTCACTTCTCGCTTTTTTTCGAATTCGTTTTACTTTAATTTATTTTAATTAAACTTCGTTTCTAATAAATTTTTTTTAAAAACAAATTTTCTTCATTATACCTGTATTTTTATTCTTATTTCTTTATTTATTCACGCACAAAAGAAAGATTTACATATATGGAAAACATTCACCTAGAATAACTTTCGCTGCTTTAGAATGAAAATTTAATTAAAAATTTAATTTAGCAAATGTTACAGCATTTACTGCCTATAGCCAAACTCAGTTAAATCTTTTTTAAACCTTCTTTTAATGTAAAATATTTTATGGTTACAAATAATTTAAATACTTTAAAACTAATTTTCAAGTGGGTATACAGAGCAGGAGACATTATAATGACCTCACCAGTCTAAACATTAAAATACTTCACTTATCTCTTTTTTAAACAGACAAAAATATTTACAAATAAAACAAAAATAACCATGCGGGAGAAAAAGAAATGAAGAAATAACAGCAACGACAATTGGAATTTTTTAAAATGCCCATATAAAAACTTAAGAACAATCTATTATTTTTTACATATATGTAATAAAAATAATATACGTAAAATATAAATAGTGTCGAAAGAATATTTTATTACTTGGGTGAAATATAAAGAATTTGGAGAAAAAAAGCAAAATAATGGACACGCGGCGATCATAAAATAAAGATCTGAGTGTCGCGGTTATAAGAATAGATTGTCACTTGAAATTTATTCAGCCATACTAAGTGTTGAGAAAGCACTAATCCCCTTCATTAGTCACATCTTATATATTTTCAGCTAAAAAAAAGGATCGTCGACCTTTAATTTAAAAAAACGTTTTTGAAACTAAAAAGGAAAAAGTTTCCCTTTTTTGAATGTGTTTTCATTCTTGGCAAATATATATTTTAAAAATTATTAACCATAATTATCTTAAAACTTTAATTATGGCACGTGCCTAATTAGTTTTTCAAAGAAACGTGTTTTCCAAACTTTGTTTTTTTTATATTTTTTTATTTTATATTAAAATTTTATTTTTATATTAAAATTAATGAAATTACTAACTCAAACGTCTTTACCGTAATTAGTCAGATTATAAAAATATCTTCAGTAAAATTATTCAATGAATTGTAAAATATTTTTTACATGAATAATTATAAAATAACTAAATTTTGTAAAATTAAAAAACCGGCAAATAATAAACAAATCGGAAGTGTTTCATTTAAATGTCATTAAACTTCTTTTGTACTGTACATTGCGTGAGCCCAATGTATTGTATATAAGAAGAAATGTACAATATAAACCTACATATAATTGAATGAAACTTTAGTAGTTTCTTGACGAAAATTAAATAAAATAACCTTATTTGTGATAGTGTTTAATTTGCATTTAATAAAACTGACCTGATTGTTATATTAATTGGAAGGTTCTTGTAGAAAATTGAGGATTTTTCACACTTAAATACACGTGGCGTCGGGACGTTCGGCGTCGTCTGTACTATATCCCCTGTTTTGCGAACACGCGTGCGATCCAACCTTCTTCCCCCCACTATCAGGACTTTCTTTCCCCTCTTTCCCCCAATACAAACTTCCCCGACAAACAGGATTCCATCAGGTTTGTATTTACCTCCTTCGGATCCCTTAATTTTAAACTGTTTTTTTTCCTATCCTCACAAAATTATTTTATCGAAAATATATAATATTACATACTAAGAATTTTTATAATCTTCTGTATTTTTCTCTATATGTTTGAAAATTTTTCTACTTTAAGACATAATATATCTTCAGCTCGCGAAGATTATTTTGTGTTTTATATGTATCATTTTATTATGATAAATATTCTTCTTTATAATAAATAAAAAATCGTGACATTTTTTTCTTTGAAAGAAGAATAAATGTGAGTAATGATGAATATCAGTAAAAAAATGTAAAAGAAAGCTCAAAAAATAAGAATTGGGCAGATACGTGACAAAAAAAGGAATGATGTTTGTGATGATGGCACATTTATATTAAAAAGGGGAATATAAAAAGAATATGATATACTCACCAACACAACTTGTCAAAGTTTGAACGCTTTTGTCCCATCGACCATTTTTGCAAACGATCGTTTTTGTTCTTTGTTTCGAGTCCGGAAATATCGTACCCATTCGACACTGGAAAGTCCTAGTTTCAAGGGTTCCATTCGACACAAAGCTTCCGTTTGGTGCTGATACGTCAGGACAACCTAAAACTGCAAAAAAGTTTATTAAACTTTGTTAAAAAAATGTATAGAAAATCTATGATATTCCGAAAAATCAATAGTTGCACTAATAGTATAGCCTGATAATATTTTCCCTATAATACTCTTATCCATTAAAAACAATAGATATTATTATAAATAATAATAATAATATAATTTTTTTTAAAACTATACTCTTTTTGTGGAATATTTATAACTTTACTTTTATGCCTCTTGCAGGAGATATTAACAATTTTACTACCTCTTTTTTTGTTGCGGAAATTTTAAAACACAATAAAACAACAAGAACGTTGAAAAATTGTGCAGAAATTTTTTTTCCATGGAAAATGTAGAATTTTTCCATTCATGACAAAAAGAAGCATTCACAACATCTGGAATTTTATCGTGTAAGAAAAAAGGAACAATAATCTATATTATAATTTATTCATTCATTTTGATGAAAATAAATCATCTCCCCAAGTATGTATATGAAATGATAATAAAATTACGCAAACCGACGACCTCTCAGAATATCCATGCGTTTAAAATATAAACTCAACTTTTACACGTGACTGCGTCTTCGATTTCACGTGATATATATATTTCTTTATCGAGGCGGGTTTCACGAACAGAAATATTATATTTGATTCAATTGAAATTGATTTATGTAGATCAGTTTTTCATTTTTCACGAAGCCTCAAAGGACTCGAGATAATAACGTATATTTTAAGAAAGAGAAGCAAATTTTCAATATAGTTTAACAAGATGGACTTGTCATAGAAATTTTAAATAAATAAATAATAAATATAAAAATTACTTTAATGAACTATTTTTTTCAACGAAATATAGTGTGAATAAGTTGTGATTAATTATTAAAAAATGGATACCTTTATATTGCAACAAAAATCCGCGAGCAGGATACAAATTCTTCGATGCAACGAGGTCAACTGTTACTAAATTTGTATTTGAAATTACAGTAACTCCAGCAGCAGTTCCACAATTTTCGTAAATTGTATTACCACTATCTCTTATTCTTATAACATCTACGCAGCTTCCATCCAGCTCATGAGCTACAAATAGAAAATATTTTTTTATTACTTCAATTTATTAAATTTTTATTAAAGAAAATAATATTAGATTTTTTTGTTATTTTGAATAATAAAAATATTTATATTTTCTTTACTTCACTGAAAATTTTAGTTATCCTTTCTAAATTATTTTACATGTTATTTATGACATAAAAGCTATACACTGAATATTTCAATACATAATGGAATGTTTTTCATGATCCACTTTCTTCTAGTTTTTTGCTGAGCTTCTTTCGTTTGCAAAAAATTTAGAACATATATGAAAGAAATATGAGAGTTTCAACCCTGAAAGATCAAAGACATCGAGTGGAAAAATTGAAAACTTAAAAACACTTACCGCGAAGATGGAGGTCGTGAATTGTTAGCTCTATCCTTTGCCCAGGGAGAGATCTAAATATCCACCCACAAGAATTTTCTCCGAGATAATAGAGAGGATATCCTGGATTTCTGATGTAACCTTCCTCTCCCTCTATCACCTTCACATGAAGATTGCAGTATTTTTTAATTTCTCCTTCTAAAAGAACAAAATGAAAAAATTATTTTTAATTGTTATGTATAAAATATTTTATTTTCATATAGAGAAAAAAAATCATATCCGCATCAGAAAATTTTTTTATTACATAACAAATGATTTTAAGTAATTGTTAAGAAAGAAATGTTTTGAAAACAGTCAGTCAGTGTTTGAATTTCTAAATGTTTTGTGTATGTATTTTGTTATGAAGAAAAAGATGAAAGAAATTCTTTTTTTTTCTTTTCAGTATACATAGGAGAGCACCTACTGTCATGTGTTGGAAACGTTTTGAAAAGTCATAAATTTTATATCAGGGATGTCTGGGGGATATATTATATTTGTGTGAATAGACACAAGTGTGCCCTTGTCCCAATTTCTCTCGGGGGTGTAAAGTTGGGCGGCTGCGAAAGCGCAGGAGAGGGATGGTATAAGTTGGTGGTAGGAACTGGACCGATTGTAGGGCATCGAAGGGGAATCATCAATTTTATTCTCCTGCACTTGATATACATATATACATAAAAACGTGTTTTCTGTCTTTCTCTATTTATCTTGATTCCCTCCACAAATCGAGTGAGTATCAGGTATAGAGTAAAATGGATAGAAACAAGAAGACCCACAACCACACACGTCCTATCTCAACAAATTGGGAATTGTCAAGTACAATTGCACAATTTTTTTTTCTATTTTCTTTTTAATTGAGGGAATTAATTTTTATCTCTCGTTTTGTGTTTTAATTCTTTTTTTGCACTAAAAGCTATTTGCAGAAGATTATATTTTTTATTATTTCAGATTTATTTTTCAACAATATATAGACAATTTTTTATTGAAGAATGAGTTTTATTTTTTAATTCAAAATTTTTTATGAAAAATTAAAAAAAAAAAGATACAAATTTTAGATTTTTTTCTTCACTTTTACACTTTTAGTGGTTTAGTTGACGCAGCATTTTGTCAAGTAAAGACTAAAGAGTCGAAGGTACTTGATTGAATCACGAAAATGTACCAGCTTGCGTAATTAGTTAATATTGTAGCAAAAATTTCAAATTAAAAAATTGCACTCGTTTCGTTTTTCGAAAATGAATTCACAAAAACTTTAAATAGTTTTTTACATTTTAAAAATTAAGAACAGAATTGTTTTATTTTTAAATCAAGTCCTAAGCGACTGGAGACATCTGTACAAAATCAATGGAAACTTTTTAACACAAGTTTCTTATCCAACGAGAAGTTTGAATTTAAAAAATACTTTTAAATTATTTTACTAATTTACTTTAAATTTCCAATGAAATTAACCATTTTCCATGAAGAAGCAAAAAAATATTGTTTTCTATTGCAGTGCAAAAATTACAATTTTACAATACTATTGAATTATTGTTATAGTAATTGTTAGTTTCTGCTTTTACAGAAATACAATATTTTCATACTACATTCATGTTAGTCGAAAGCACTTTACTTTGTGGCAAATATCCAATTTCTTGACATCTGAACCAAAGTGTATTTACATATTCGCTGATTCATTGTTAATTTTTGTTGCAAACGAAACTTTTCATATAAAGACTATAAGTGCACCTAAAAGCATTGAGGGTGGATTTATTTTTCTAACCCTCACTTTGGATTAGAAGTGCACTGAATTCACAGCTGTTCCACTATTTTTCTGAATATTTCGAAAAAGGGTCCCTATTGTGATCAGTGCACCGCATGTTCCTTTTTGTCTACATTTCCAATATTTTCTGCATACATATGCATATATGCATGAATCCTGATATCAATACTGACAATAAGTGAGGGATGAAAGTAAATCTCTAGTTGGTAGAAAATATTTTTCTACATAGGTATTATGCATTCAAAAAATGCGTATTTTAAGAAAAATATCACAATTCTTACCAGGTATACATGCATATTTTACACGTATGTTTGCAGGATTCCAAATAGGAGGCCCAGGGTGATCCGAAGACATTTTGTATCTACAGTGTTGTAGCCCCGAGCATCTGAAATAAATATAATTCTTACTTTAGGCACCATTTTTAAATAAAAAAAAAAACTTTTAGTTTTTTCCATAAATTATCATAATCATATCATAATAATAAATTCTTTTAAATTGATATTTTCTTATCAGATCTTATACTTATAAGTATGTCACATAACTTTCTTATGGTTAATTTTAAGCGGAAGAGATCGATTACTACTGTTGTACATTCACTTTGTATTATTGATAATCTGGTGTCGCGAATATTAACCCTAGGTCAATGACGTTATGCAAATGCTATTATTCTCTATTTTATGTGACATGCTAATTATTTATTATTTTATGATTATGCAGCAAAAAGTGATTTAACAAATTTTTTGAAAAAAATTAAATTTTTTTATTACCATTTCTAGTTAGTTATTAGAGAAAGAAATTATATTTGAGGAATATTGCAAGCGAAAAATCGCCCAAGGGTTTGATTTACACCCCACTTCTATACAAGAGTAGAAAAGTCACCCTTTTGTTAAGCATCAAGATACATTTGCACATGTTCTTTTATAGTTCCGAAATTACTGAGTAAAACTCCATTGAGAGCAATTTATTTTTTTCTTTTATGGGCTTTTACTTTATAAAAAAAATAGAAATTGTGTTTCATGCTAAATTCCAATTTTCAGTTATAATTCTCAAACTATACTAATTTCATCACTATATTATCTATTGTTAAATGTTTTTCTCATTCATCAATTTTTTAAAAATAATTATTAATTGGCCTTCATTAAATTTTATAAATGCTGTTAATACAAAATTCAATTTTTAAATTCCTCTAAAAGAAAATGGACATTTTTATAGACGATTAGAAGAGAAAAGCAAATATTTTCCCGAACTATTCTAAAAATGGTCCATTAGAGAATGACTGTTACAGGAACATGACTTCAGCATAAAATCATATGGTGTCTATGAGGGTTGGCAATAAACCCAAAATTCATATTTGCTAGGGTATTTAGTTTCGAGTTCTCGCAACCCCAAGAGAATCCAACTAACACCCTTGTATATTTAGTATTATATGCCTAATTTTTTTTCGTCACATTTTTTTACTTCCCTATAATGGGCATAAAATAAAAGAAATTATTATTATAGGAGTGTAAAAATAATTGACAGGAGTATACAGTAATAAAAAATGTTAATTTTATGGCGAAACATTCATCAACTCTTCAGAAAAATATTCATGAGTATTTTTTTATTCAGGGCACAATTTTTTATATAATATAGGAAAATCTGTTTGACGCTCCCCCCTCAAGATTTGAATGTGAAGAATTTTCGCCTTTCTGTTGCACATCTGCACTCTATTCATTCTAATATTTCCGATTTTATTTCATCATTGTTGCAATGTATACACATGTATATATTTTACAATGCTGAGAAGACCATAATCTCTGTCGAAACTTCCACAGTAGTAGGTTTGAATGAAAATAGACCAGAGGGTCCTAAAAAAGGCCTCCTCAAATCTCAAGATGTACTTTAATTTTAATTTAATACCCAGAAGCGTTCTACTTTCAAATTAGAAATTCCACTTTGAGAAACTGCGAAATCGATTTAAAAGAAATTGAAATCAAAAATACCAATTCAGATAAATGAAAAAATACATTGTTATCTATTAGTTTTGATTTTAATTAGCTTCAATAAAAATTTCCTTTTGGGACTAAAAATATAAGTTATTAGTCAGATTCACTCCTTGCCTTTTGTAATTCTATAAAAGAACCTGTCAAAATAATTTTACACATTATTCTTTGAGTATTACGAAACAATACGTGGTTTTAGTAATACGAGAATAAGCTGATAATCATCCATGAGACAACTCTCTGGATATTAAATTTCGGTGTCTTCAACCACAAACTAGAAAACCACACTCATATCTGATTAGACTCTTTAAGAAATTCACACATTTCGATAAAAAAAAAATAAACATCTGATTTCTAAAAATTAAAAAAATTTTGACGAAATTAAACAAGAGTTACACTTATACATAAACAAACGTTTTGGAAAATAATTAAACAGAGTATGTGAGAAAGGCATGTGTCTTTCTTCAACATAAGAAACGAATCGTTATTTTTAAATTTGATTATTTTGCGCGAAAATAATCAGAAATCACACAAGAGATTTTGGTTTAAAATTGAAAAATAGAATTTGTATTAAATAATTTTCCTCACCTTCTATTTAATGATGATCTAAAATCAACAATGGGCGACTTTTCTTCTTTCGCCATGTAAAGTTCTCGCATGTATCTTGCAAGTTTTACATTGTAAAATCGATTTTGTTCTTCTAATTGACGTAATTTTTTTTGACGTTCTCTTTCCACAGCTTTTATATCGTAACCACAGGCCTTGCTTTCGTTTTGAAGATATTCGGCTTCCAGGATGAAAATGACTGATCTCAGTGATCTGAAAAATTCCTTCACTTTTAATTGCAAAATAAAACAATAAATAAAGCTTGATTATTGCAATATAGATATAGTTTGGTCTATTATTCTGTCGGCAGCTAAAATTAACACTTTATTTGTTGCAAATATATAAATAAAAAAGCTTACATTTAACCATTTATCCCGTACAATGTTGCAACAATTGTAAATAATTTTGAGGTTAGTTTAACCGAGTGAATCGAGATCATGGTTACCAATCTACGAAAAGGCGCCAATTATAAAAATAACAATAGCCAATCTCTTAAAACAAAATTCAAAAACCGCCAAACTAGATTGTGGTTTTTTTTACTCTTATTATGAAACGAAATTTATTAATTGCTGCACAGAAAAAATAAATTTTCAACGAACCTGCAATAAAGTCGAATAAGAGAATCCGAACATGTTTCTTCCTGAATAATTTCCATGTAACCGCTCTTCAGTTTCACACTCGAAACCTTTCGTGTGAGAGTAGCCCGCGATGATGAGGTCGTCATCGCAGAACTTGTCATCATTAGTAGGAGAACCATTAGGGCTGCTCCTGGTGTCATGACTGTTCATCACAGAAACTGAATTTTTCACTCCTAAAAATAGAAGAAAGAGTTATAATTTGGAACCCTTGATAAAAAATATATACAGAGTACGTAAATTAATTTTTTTCGGTCCCATTTTTTTTCTTTCTTGAACAAATTAGTCTTTGAGTTTAAATTATTTTCGAGCAACCGGAAGGTATTAGTAGACTTCTATACTCTTTTTAGATTTAATATCTGCCTCCAAAAACGACTTATCGAAGTACTTGAGTATTACTCGAAAAAACGTCAAGAAGAAAATGGGCTTTCTTTCATCTTTCAAAAACGCAGCATCCCCTTGCAATGATTATTCTCAAGTACCCCGTTTCTTGTGTATAGTTAAGTACATCCCGAAAAATGTCATTGATTTGAAGAGGAATGCGATACGAAATGTTTTCAAAAGGGAGCATTTATTTATAAGATATGTTTCTGAATTAAAAATTTTGTTCCGTTTTAATTAAAAAACTATAATCCAAATAAAAAATAAAATACGAAACGAATTTTCCTTCTTTTCTAATTTTAGCTAATTAGTGCAAGAAGAAAATACATTTAAAATTAAAATTAACCTATTTTTTAATTAGTCTTTAAAGATCTACTATATTTGGTTTTATTGATTTTATTCTCATAGCTTTTCATATTCACCCCTTTTAAAATCTGCATTAAATACCCTTTTCATTCTATTGTCTCAGTTCTCTGAAAGTTATAACTTTTTTTAAATCAGAAAAATCTTGACAGTAAAAATTTTTGTTTATTTCAATTTTTTTAAACAATTTAAAACAATTTTCTTTTTCAAAGGACCAAATTTTTGCTTTGTTGTTGACGACGATCACAGTAAACAAATGTGACAAAACTCAAATGATTTTATTTTCAGAGACAAAAAAACATGAACATCGCGAAGACGATGACGGAACGTTGGATGTTGATTTAACGAAGAGCGGGATGTTTACTGCACTCATCAATCACCCTTCTGTTTCCAATTTTCAACATAAATTCTCTAGGTGATGATTTTAATAATATCAAGATTTGATTAAATTATTTCATCATTTCTAATCAAAATTTATAACATTATCTATTTTTAAAATGAGCTTCCTAATGTAAGTAAAGAATTTATTTTCATATATTTAGTTTTTTAAATCATTTTTATGTTTCTGTATTATTATATTCAAACATTTTTGTTTTAAATTTGGAACAAAAATTTTTAACAGTGTACTTTTGAATTAAATATATTTATATTTTGCAATTTGATGGAAAAAAACATATAAAACTTTAGAAAGTGCGCGAAAAACTATTTTCTTTAGTTATTTTGTCATCGTCAAAGAAGTGATAAATCCTGTACATTTTTTAACACGTCGTAAACATTTTAATCATTGCGAAATACAGGAATTATAACATCAGTTCGTAAACTGAAAGTCGAAGTTACACCCTTCTAGTATATAATGTTCAACCCTCGACAAATAGATTCACCCTCGAAAATTCCAGGAAGAAATTTCGTTGGCACTTTGCATTTGTTTCCTCTGCAAAAAAAGCTATTTCATTTGCAACGCACCAAAATGAAGCTGATTTAAAACGGAAATAAGATTTCTTCACTTTTTTTTTCTTCCGTTTATATAATTTTGCTCTCAAGTTCAATGGTGTTGCGAAGATCGGACAAGTTCCATTTAATTTTAACGCACAACTGTCTTGAATTATTTTAAGATCAATTCTCAACAGTGCGTGTAAAAATGTTATTTTCAGTTTTTTAAACTGAAATTGAGAATGTAGAATTTGGCTCGTGAAAAGTAGGTCTTGTAAAAAAAAAAAAAAAAAAAAAAAAGAAAGAAACGTTTGTATAATTAGTGTCAAAAAAAAATTTAATAAAGGCGAAAAGTGGTTGGTAAAAAATAGAATCGTTTAGAAAAATCAAATAAAAATATTTTTGATAGAATGTTGTTGAAAATTCGTGGTTTTTGTGGACTTTTCCTAATATCTAATTTTATTATATATATAAAAAAAAATGTAGTAGAAAAATGTCTTCTTCTGACAACGTCCTTGAATAACATATGAGACTTAAAGATATTACAACTGTTGCTTCAAGTTAAGCAAGGTTTCGAGCTTGTATAGATTTATACACCAACGATTAGGTCAATGAAACCTTAACAATTTTTTATGATAAAATTAGATCTTTTGTACTTGATATTATCGCCACGTAATATTATAATAATATCAATTATCAATTTATAAATATCAATTAATATTATCAACGACGTTTTAATAAAAATAATAAACATACTCACAAATAATCCAAGTTTCTTTAATTCACTGTCATCTTCTGGTTCTTCCAGTAAGAAACAATTTTTTCACGAAATTCAACATTGTACAAACTTTATATCAGAACGAAAAATTCAAAAATAGTAAAAACTTCACACAAACTTCACTGGTTCTCTTTCACAAACATTTTAAATTTTCGACAAAGCACTTTTAATTAAATTTTTCTATTTTTATTTATAAGAACACTGACTTTATTTTAAAATTGTTTCTTGATTTTTACGAAACAAAAGAAAACTGCACTATTTACGCACTCAGTTTTTCGTTGGTGAAAAAATTTTATGTTTAAATAGTTCAAATATGTTAACATAATATTTATTAAACATTTGACATATTAATTATATTACATAATTGTGATAAAAGAAGTGAATTTCTTTAACGTAAGAAAACAATTTTGTTTTTCAAATGAAAAGCGAGTTTGAAATTTGTGGTATACTTTGAATGGGAAATTTATTGTTGCAGATTGCAATCTTTGGAGGGATTAATTGAAAATTAAACTGCTGTCAAGATTGACATCGCGGGACGCCAAGCGTCGAGACGCTTTGACGATATAACGATCACTGGAGCAAAATAAATGTGAGTCGCGCGTGCCGCCCCATATTGGTTTACACACCTCTCTAACTCGAAAACTCAAAGCTAAACTGAACCAAAAGTAAACTAAAGTGCGAGATCTGACAGAGGCATACGATCGTGGTCTATCGATCAAATGTACCGGTAGTTTAGACTCCAGTAAGGGCCACCCTTCGAGCATGTGTTCGCAGGGTTCAAAAAAGTAACCGTGGGGAGCAAAAAAGGGAGAAAAGGGAGGAGCTACCACCGATCTGGTGGGGTAGCACGTTTCTCTTTTGCAAACGGATTATTATCATTTCAAAACATCTTATGCAATTTTTACCCCCTTTCCTTCATCTAACACTCAGCAGGTGATAATTTGATTTTTATTTTTTAAGAAAAGAATTTTAATTTCAAGGGCTAAACCTGATGTTTATTTAAAATTTCTTCAGTTTTCAAGAAAATGCACTTTTTAAAAAAATCGACTGTGCCAAGATTTTATTCTACAAAGCCTTTTTTCAATTCAATAATAAAAATTCATTTTAATTAAATCTACAATCTACAATAATAAATATTGTCTCAACAAGAAATGTAAATTAAAAAAATATTTCACTTTCATCTAAACATTTGTAACATATTCCTTTTTCTTCTCCAAACCGAATCAAAGATTTTTATTTTTCGAAATAATTTATAGAATCTGAGGCGATGAGCAATTCTATTTTAACTCATTGTGAAATTTTATTATAAAATTGTAATTTATTCCATTCATTCGCACTGTTTACAAAACTAGATCAATAAAAACTTTTTTTCTTGGTTGAACGCGTATAATATTTTAAAAAGGAAGTAATAAAATATCAACACGATAACAAGGAAATGAAATAAATAGAAAGAAAGTTCAATGAAAAGCCACGCATTTTAAGTGTTCCCCGTAAAAATCATATAAATGTCAAAATCGTGCTTCTCTAAATTTTCAAAGTCTCAACTCAAAAAAAAAAAAAAAACCAAAGAGTATTTCATCCACATGAAAAAATCTTGAGGTGAGACTAAAAGTCTTTTTTCAAGATTGAATGAATCCGATTCGACCCTTTGCCCTTTTATCACCTTGCAGATGTGAAATTTGTGAAGGTAAAAGGGCCACGCGTGCTACCGTCAATGCTTACTTTCTTCTTCTCCCTGTATAACCTACATGCGTCTTACTCACACACTTACAAGATATTTATGTGTACTCTTTTTTCTAATGTGTGTGACAATGGATTATGAGGTTTCGATGACAAAATGCAGGAGCACGAGCTGCATCTTCTTGTGAAAACGATTTCAAGAAGGATGTACCTGAAAGTGGTATATATAGAGAGAATGAAATCGAATACTCGGGGGTGCAACATTAAACGCGGGGGCGGTCGAGATGAAAGAATTAAATGGGGGATCCTTTTAATTCGAGACCGTAAAAATTCATAGACATGTGAAGTCTCTTGGGATGACAATGCACTAAATGAGGATTTCTTTAGATTTTTAAGTAGAAAATAAATTGTTACACAAAGATTAAAATAGAATTATATTTCCTGTTTTTTGAATCGAGTTTTGAGCTTTTAGTTCCTTTATTTCACTTCATAAACCCCATAAAGCGGATTTACAATCTATTTTCGATTTTCTTTTATTGTTTTTATTCTAATAATTATTTTTAATTCAAATTTGCAACTCTAGAAATTCTTCAGCCAAAAAATACTTCTTTTTCCAAGAGGTAAATTTCTCAAAAAATAATAATTAATAATAATAAACAAACGATAAATAAACATACACACAAAAATAATAAATTGAATAAAAAATGACAACAATAATGAGAAAGTAAATTATTAAAATTTGAGTATTTCTTTTAGAAATAAAATAATTGCTGCTTAATCGAGAATGAAATTATAATTGAAGATGTTATCTATTTCAATTTTATAGATATACCCTAAAAGTGTGACGATAAATTTTTCAAGTCTACTCCGTAGCACCCCCAAGGGGGTCGAATAATCAAAGATGAATGCGATAGAAAGGGTAGTTAAGGGAAAAGCTTTGATAAATGTAAATTGAAAAAAAGAAACAGGAAGACATTTTTTGAAGGGGACGTACTAAAAATCAATAATATATTTATTCATACTCAAATTCAAAATTACCTCGTTTATCGAAACATTATTTTGGATTATTACTTTTCAACTTCCTTTCAATAAATTCGTTTCTTTCATTTCAATTACAACTTAATAAATATCTTATCTTATCCTGCTATAAAATTTCACATGATAATGAAATGGATTTGATGAAAACGAAAACAGATGGACAAAATTAAAAAAAATACTTCAAAATCCAAAATGGAAAGAACATGGAAAATATTTTTAAAAATAAAGTAATTCTTTTTATCATATTCAAAAACAAAACCATCCCCTATTCTTATTCTTGGAAATAAAAATAAAAATTGTGTAATAAAAAATATAAATTGCTATACCTATCTATATATGAAAATTGGTATAATTTTGGGACAGCTGTCCAGTTTAGAAGTATAGTCATAAATTGCGAACAGGAAGTCTCCAAGTACATATAGGCCCTTTGGTTATACAGTTACTGGTTGGGGGCTGTCTTTTTATACATTGTGTACAAGTTTCAGGAGATACACATATATGCACGTGTGAGTGCATCTGGCGCGTGCCTTCATCTCCAAAGAAAAGAAAAAAAGAAATCCTCCGGGAGTTTGTAGATCTTTCTAATTTTATTGATCCTAAAAGTCTATTTTACCTTATTACTATTGCATCTTGGATCATCATCATTTTTAAAGTGACTTTCTCCAAACAAAAAATCACAGACATACATAGTGTTTGCTTCAATTAAATAAAATTGTGGGGATACATAAATAGCTAATGACATAGTAAACATTTTTTTGAAGATTTAACACTTCGTTTATAAAACGAACATATTAGTACATTAGTAGTAAATAATTATTGCATTTTAAAATTATTTTAAGAAAATGTGTATTTTTTTAAAAAGTGTACATATTATTTAAAGGGTCGAAACATTTTTAAAAGGATAACACTTAATGTGATAATAGTGTATATCGATTTTACCAAAAAAATATATTTATGTGAAGAGAATTCCAGGTGCGAGTGTAACACTCGATTTCAGAAACGAATATAAATTAAATAGAAAGGGAACATGGACCGAATTTTGGGGAAATTTAATCAAGCGTAGACATCAGTAGGATCTTGTCACAAATCATTACACCCTACTGACAGTGTCTTGGAAATCCTTTTTTATTTCGTTTTTTAATAATAGAAATTATCTTAAATTATTTTTGAAAGCTATACTACATTTTTCGCTTAGAAATTAAATATTAAATCTAATTGTTAAATAAATTGTCCATTTTTGGAAAACTAATTTTTCTACTATAAACTGTTTTAACAATGTTTTTAAATTATTAGAATCTCGTATGTTATTTTCGTTTAGGACTGAAATATGCAAAAAACAATGAATTATAGAACAAGTATAGAGCAGCTGGAAATCGTTTTCAAAGTTTTTGAGAACTGACATTAATTGGGAAAAGTTTGTTGAAACGGAGAATTTCTCATTTATCTTATAACACTTTTGTTTGCTTGTGAAAATAAATTTCAAGTGAAGTTTTATATAAATATTTTCTTATATAAAGTATATGTTTTTAAACATAATTTTTTACGCATCTCGACATTAGCGAAAAATTGTGATCTAAAATGTATACTGAATTTAGAAAAAATAATTTTTAAATAGAAATTATTATTTAAAAAATACTTCCACGCATACAATAATGTAAAGCTGGTTGTCTGTGTGAAAAAAAGTCATAAGGTTTTCAAAATTCATTAAGTTAAATACTTCAAAATTTTCCAGTTTCCAAATATATTTGACATTCTTAGCTTCCGCTCTTTCTCAAAATCAATTTTCTAATTTTTTACTCCTTTTTTATAGCGTATGAATTTTTATTTTGTCTCTTTTTATAAGTTTGTAACGAAAAAATGAGAAAAATTAATTCTATTTATTAAAAATCCGTAGAAATTAAAATATATACGGAAATTTTGTCAAATTTTATGATATTGAAAATTATAATATTTATAATGGACAATAATTTTAATCTATAAATTAGATCGAAAATATTTAAATTTTTATTATTAATGTACCCAAATTTGGAATGACGATATGTTCAAATTCTATGGTTGCACTTTTCAGTGCAAATTAATTTAATATTTAATTTTACTGCCCTCATGACACAATTGCTCTAATTCTATAAATTATAGAGAATTAAAGCGTCCCTGGTTACCTTGAGTAATGTTGTAATTGTATGTCAATGGAGTGCAGAAAAATAAAATATAAAACATAATTAGTATAAAAAAAAAAAAAATCGCAATAACCATTTATTTTCGAAAATTGACGTTCATTCTTAGTTTTTGTTTTTTTAAACAGTCATTCATTTTATGTAAACTTTTTTTCGAAACTAGCAATTTTTAACATGCATGCGAAATTATATTTTTTCACTCTCGACAGAGAAACAGAACAAAAAAGAAAATCTAATTTTAGACCTTTTATTGTGTTTATTCTTTTTCTTGTACCTTAAAGATAAAAATTTGTGTCAAGTATTTTTTATAAACTGCTATGTGAAAAAATTTCTTTTAAACGGCAGAATATTAAAATATTAATTTTTGAAAAAGTTACTTAAAAAATAAATTTTTTCTTTATTCATCTTTATTTGGACGATTTTCGAACTAAAGAAATAACTTTTTCTTCTACTATTCGTTTCAAATAAATTTTCTTTTATCAAAGGACATTTAAAAAAAAAGATTTTTTTCTTGAGCCAAAAAATATTTCTCTCTATTTTCAAAATATTTCTTTGACTGAACATTGATTTTAGAATTTCTTTGTTGCAATAAAAAATATAATGTAAATTAGGCAAATATGAAAAAAATTTATAGGAATTAGAATTTTTTTAATATTATTAAATCGATTTGACAAAAACAATAATTTATATTATATGTTAACTAACAACAATAATAATAATAAATTTATATAATACGAAATTTGTTACCAAATTTTAAAAAATGAACGTAAAATAAAAATAATTTTTTATAGTTTTTCACAGTGACAATAGTTATTGTGATTTATAAAAAATTGATTTATTTTTTATTTATATATAAAAATGAAACATGGGCCTTTTCAATTGTCAAACGTCCCTGACTACCTTAATGACTGAGGTTTTCTGAGTAGTAGTGCACAAGTAACGGATTACTATGATAAGCTTACTCATTGTCTGTAATTGTACATTCCTTGAAAACCATTCAAACAGATAAAATCTACGCAAAGTTCTGCAAGTTGCAGTGCAACGAACGTGAGCAAAATCTCGTGAAACAATATATAATAAATTTTTTTTCTCCAAATTTTCAAATCGCTATGTCATCCTCTCAAGAATCTCTCGAATCTTTAGAAATAGAAGTCGAACGATTTGCAAAAGAAAAAAATATTTTAAATCCAAAATTTCATTTTTCAAACGCCAGCAAGGATGGTGACAATTTTTTGGGTTCTTTATATAGAGTTAGAATTGAGAGTGAAGAAAATGGTGAAACAACGAAAATGAATTTAATTTTTAAATGCCTTCCAATTAGTGGAGAAATGAGACATGTATTGAGAACGGAACATCTTTTTCTCAGTGAAATTGATTTTTATGAAACGAGATTTCCAGTTTTTAAAAAGTTACTCGAAAAATATGCTATGACAATGGAGGAAGTCCCTGAATATTATGGTTGTCGCAATTCTCCCGGAAATAAGGTATTTATTTTTTGTCACTGAAAAAATTTTGAACAAATTTTATTGTCATTTATAAAGATTTTAAGTGAAAGTTTCATTGTTTTCACTTTTTTTCACTAATTCTTTCATTTTGTTTTTTTATTATTAGCAGTAATAATTAATTTTCCTAGATTATCATTATGGAAGATTTAAATTGCAAAGGATACATTATGAAAGAGTCGAAATTATTGGATTATCCTCATGCAGCAATGGCAGTTCGCTGTCTGGGTAAATTTCATGCCTGCAGTTTTGGACTCCGAGACAAGAGGCCTGAAGAATTTGAACTTTTGAGGAAAATTGAAGAACCACTTTTTCCCGCTCCAGAACTACTTTCAGATCATTTTGATGCACTTATGGATGTTGCACTTGAGGTAAATTAATTATTTTTCGTACCTTTATTTCATAAAAAAAGAAATAAATTTTTTCAATTTTATAGGCAATTAAAGATGAAGATGAACATTACATATTGAGTATCAAGGCACTCAAGGAAAATTTAACACAATTAATTACTGATGCTTGTGATGGTAGAAATTCTGAACCTTATGCCACTATTAATCACGGTGATTTGTGGACGAATAATATGCTGTTTAAATATAACGAGGTAGCAATTATTTTAATTACTGAATATTTTTAGAAAAAAAGAAAATTTTTAATAGTCATGGGAAATTATTTTTTTCCTTAAATAAATTTTGTTCTTTTAGAATCGAGAACCGGTTGATTTTCGTCTATTGGACTATCAGCTCTGTCGCTATGGTTCTCCAATATTGGATTTTATGTACATGATAATGACTTGTTGCACTCCGGAAATGAGGAGAAAATACTGTGATCAATTGTTGCATGATTATTATGACTCGTTGTCAAATTGTTTAAAAAATATGGACTGTGATGTTAAAAAATTGCTACCATTCAAAGTGCTAGTTGGTCATTTTCAAAAGTTTGGAACATTCTGCACTGTTATTTCCCTTATGGATATTCATCTCATTACTCAGCAAGAAGGAGAAGATATTCAGCCTCTTACTAACATTGAATATATCAGAAGTTTGCGAAACCGTTTAAAAACAAACAAGTTGTATTACACTATGATGAAATCTGCCGTAAAAGACATGGTAGACAAGAATTTTATATGTTTACCATACTAATTATTATACACAATTAGTTCGACCACTTAAAGAATTCTTTATTTATTCAATATATGCTTATTGGTTGTTGATTTATTAATTAAATCAGAATTGAAAAATTATTAATTGTCGATGATAATTTAATAGCAATTTCGAATTAATATATTTTTTTTATTCACTATTGGTAAAATTAGATAAATAATAATTTAAATATAATTATTATATATTTATAAAATTTTATTTATTACTACTGATGGATAATTGTCACTATGTATTTTACACGGAGATAATATATTGAATGTTCATTTATCAAAAGACATTTATCAGTTGGTATTCACATTTTTATTTTTATGTTAATAGTATTTAAATAAGTAAGAATACTATGCTAACATACAAATTTGCTTTTTAAATAATATTTTAATGACTTTATATGCAACTAATAAATATATAAAATTATTCTGTATTTTGAATATTAATGATATAATTATTTTATATGAATAGATAAATATTAGAAATTAAAATAATTTATACAAAAAGAATTTATCAAAAATAATTTATTTTTAAAAACAAAATATTGCAATAAAGTAGTAAATGTCAAATTGAAAATGTCATATTAAATAAAAATTCAATAATAGTTTTTATAACAAGTTTGATGCGACTGTAATTCACTTGAAAGTATGAAGAATTTATCTCAATAATTAAGTTAATCAGAATTTATCTCAAGTAAAAAAGAAAACTACATGTTGACAGTTGATTCTGTGACACATTTTATCACATTCAGTTGTAATAAGATTATTAATTGTTTCAATTCATTGTGACATTTTCCTTCAAACGCTTACTTTCACTACTGTCATATATTATTTATTGAACAGAAAGTTAATTAATTTTGATTAGCTTGCGAAAATAAGTTTTAATAAATTATAATTAATAAAATTCAATTAAATTTATTTTCATCAAAATGACTTCTAATTTTGAATTTCTTCAAGTGCATATTAATTATTTTGCGGAAAGGCAAAAATTGTCAAATGTAAAATTCAAAATTTCCAGTGGCAATGTGGATGTTAGTAATTATTTAGGAAATATCTATCGTGTTCACCTGGAGGGAGAAAAAATTAATGAAAATAAAAGTGAATCTTATAATCTGATCTTTAAGTGTTTTCCAAAAGAAAATACCATTATATTTAATGAATTTAAAATAAGAAATTTCTATCATCACGAAATTTGTTTTTATGAAGAAAAAATTCCAATTTTCGACACATTATTAATGAATATGAATATGAAAATTGATGACATTCCTGTCTATTATGGGTGCTGTAAAACTAAAGGCGATGAGGTAAAAAGATTTTAATACCCATTATTTTTAATCGAAAATATAATATTTTAACTTCAATTAAATAAATTAAAAAATTCAATTAATCAAGTTGCAAAAATTAATTAGATGCTATTACTGGAAGATGTGTCTTATCGTGGATTCACTGCAAAAAAGTCACCGATTCTTGATTATGCACATGCACTAATTGCACTTCAACATCTTGCACGATTTCATGCATATGGTTTTGCTATTCGCGCTAAAAACCCGAAATTATTCGAGACAAGTATTAAATCAATTAAAGAAACTGCTTTTTTTGAGGACGAAGATTACACGAAGCAGTATGGAAAGCTTTGCGATGTCGCAATAAAGGTCTGTGAAATTTTCAGTGAGACTAAATTTAAAAATGCACTTTTGAAAAAATGCAAAATTATTGTTTTCTTAATTTTTGCAAGTTAGCGCTCTTAATGAAGTCTAAAAATGTGAAATACAAATTTAAAAAATCGGGGAATCACGCGCATATAATTACATAACGTTCTTGTCAATACAAATATTGGCGGGTAAATTTGAATTTAAAATAATGTAGATAAGCAAAAAATACTAAATATTTAAATTAAAGTTTAATAAACTTTATTTAAAATTTAATCTATTTTGTTTTTTTACATTCTTTTTGAAAAAATCATTAATGAAATAAAATTTTTTCAAATTATAGGCTGTAGAAAGTGAAGGCACGTATTATGTTGAAAAAATTAATAATTTTAGAAACAATGTATTCAAATATTGTTTATATGACACGAATGGATGTAACGCAGAACCATTTGCAACAATAAGTCATGGAGATTTTTGGACAAATAATATGTTATTCAAATATAACGAGGCAAGTATTAAATAATATTATTCAACTTATATATTTTTAAATATATTTTTCAAAAATTAGCTGCTTTTTTTTAAATTAAATTGTAATTCAATAATTTAAATTAATAAATTGATTAATATTACAGAATTCTGAACCAGAAGATTTTTGTTTTTTGGATTTTCAAATGTATCGTTACGCTTCACCGATTTTGGATATTGTTTATATGCTTTTTATTTGCTGCACCTATGAAATGAGGCAAATTTATTACGATCAATTATTGAATGAATATCACAAGTCATTTACGGAATTTTTAAGCAAATTTAATCTAAAGGCAGAAAAGATTTTTCCATTTGAAATGTTTATGGAACATTTACAACGTTTTGGAAATTTTGGGGCTTGTATGTCTCTTTTGGCTCTTGATGGCTTTTTAAAAGAAAAAGAGCAACAAATTATTTCTGTTCACAAGGAAAATTGTTTAAATGATTTATTAAAAAGAGTGGAAAGCAACAAATTTTACGCCAGCATGCTAAAAGGGATTTTTAAAGATATGATTGACAAAAAGTATATATAAAAAAAATTGAAGTAAATTTAGTAAACAGAAACATTAAGTATAATTAACAAATGTGTTAGAAAATTAGTTGTAAATTAATAAATTGTTAAAATAAATGCATATAAATTTATATAAATTGCATATTTGAAATAATACTACCCGTCATAAATGAAAGCTTTCGAAAAGCCCTTCTGCAGGGGTTTCATTTAATAGGAAATAATTGTTTATAAAAAACCGGTAGAATTAATATATTTACATATAAATTAAACATTATTAATATAAAATATATTAATTTTATAAATGAATTATGTTACTTATTTTTAATACTAAAATAATAAACTAAAAATGAGCAAATTTTTGTGGCTGTCAAAAATAAACACTCCTATATGCGCGTGGGTGCGACTTGGGTCGATTCGTCTTTCGAACAGCTGTTCGATGGCATTCCGCAACTAACAAAGGAAGGCATTTGGCGAAATTAATTATTCCATTGTTATAATTATAACATCAATAATTGTGCAGTGTACGATCATTAAAAAAATGTGCAATATAACATATTTGTGAAAAACAAACTAGTGTCCTTGACACTGACAGTTGGTATAAAAATTGAAGAGCAATATTTACAATTTTATTTCATTTGCAAAAGTATTCAAAATTAAAATGTACGTCATCAATATACTGCTGAATCATCTTATGTACTTAATAACTCAGTAAAATCGTTTGTGATTTGTATTTCGATATAATTTCATTTAAAATTGCACAACTGTTTCTTATAGTGTTGAAAACTTAACCTCACTCAAGGGACATGAACTCCAAAAGCTCCAAAGAATGATCTTGAAAGTAAAAGAAAAAATTTTAATTCATGTAAGAAACATGAACTTCAAGAAATTAAGGCAATGTTCTTGAAATTTTACCAAACTGTATCCGAGTTTTAAATTTTTATGACTCGGATTTTCATTTAATTTGACAACTGATAAATATTCAGTGTAAAAAATTTTGACAAAAGTGTGATATTATTCGTCAAAATTTCAATGTCTTCAGACGATGATTTTGAGAGGCCCTTTGAGGATATTGAACCTCCACAATGGGCTGCTTTAAGAGAAATATGTCAAGCAAATATTTCATACTTTGCAAAAGAGCAGGATGACGGCAGTATAAAAATAAAGGGTGCTTTAATTGCTTGCTTAGATTACCTAGGACAACTGTATCCTATTTATAGAGAAATTGCTAAAATTGCCCCGCAGTTCGATTTTGATTCAAAAACCCCAGGAAATGGATACAGAAGTTTCTTAGTTTTAGTCGACAAGTGCATTTTATACACTGGAAATGTCTGTCGTCGAATGTATCGACAGAAAGATTTTTTATTTTTCTCCAAAAGTTTCCATACCAAGTAAGTGATTCTTCTTTTTCCTTTTCTTACAAAATATCTTAATAGAAAATTTGCTTTACAGAGAAGTTGAGACATGTTCGCAGCTTTTGGCCTCTTTATTTACACTGTTACAACATTTGCAAACTCTCTACTCCTGGAGTCTGGCAAATGAAAACAAAGAACCTTCTCTATTTTCCTCAGAAGATCATGGTCCACAAGAACTTTTAAATCAAGCGGAAGCAGTCAATCAGTATTGCTTTTATGGCAGATCTATAGGATTTCAGGTTACTACTAAAATTATTCTATCTACTGTGTATAGTATATTTAAAAAATAAACATAATTAAAGTATTGAAGATTCATAATAAAATTGTAAATTTTTTTCAGTTTTGCAGTAGCATGCAAGTAATATTGAGAACAATATCGATTTGCATGGCTGCATTTAGTGAGTCATTTTTCTCAAGAGGAAATGTATTGGAAAGATGGGGCAATTCTTTTAAATATGTATCAGATCCTGAAGCAAAGGCTCGTTGTCTAGTTAACATATCTCAAAATGCAGATATTTCCTTCTGTAAAGCATTTTGGTTGCTCAACGAATCAGGTAAGATTTCTATTCCTATGCTGATTAACTAATTTAACAAAATTTTATTGATTTAATATTTAACAGGTATAGCACAGATTTATCCATCCATTGTGATGCCTACATTATCCATTAATCAAATAATTTCTATACCACCTGAAGAAATGAATCTCGTTAACTTGGAAAATAATACAGTATCTATTCCTATTCCTACAAGTCACATTGGAAAGAAGCCGATACATGTCAGACTAATGAGTGCTAAGCGGCGAATAGGAATGGTATGTAAGAAAGTTTTTTCCCAATATAATATAATATTGATAATTTGATAGCCTTCTGATATTTGAGTTTATTACTTCGTTTTATTACTTCAGGTAGGATCAGGAAGTGTGGGAGGTCGATTAGAAAATCAATCTGATATTCTTGTGGTACATTGCCACGGAGGTGGTTTTGTCTCGCAAAGTTCCAAGTCACATGAAGTTTATTTACGCAATTGGGCTGTGAAATTAGATGTGCCAATTTTAAGTATCGATTACAGTTTAGCTCCCGAGGCACCATTTCCTCGAGCTCTGGAGGAAATCCTCTATACTTATGCTTGGGTGTTAAATCACTCAAGTACTTTATTAGGCAGCACAGCTAAAAAAATTATTTTTATAGGTAATTTTTTTTAATTTAATATATCTTAAATTATTGTCAAGAATTACAATAAAAATAATAAATATTTTCAGGGGATTCGGCTGGTGCTAATTTAATGTTAGGAACGACCCTCAGATGTTTTGAATTGAATATTCGAAGACCCGATGGAATATTTATGGCCTATGTTCCTGTTTGGGTGGAATTTATTCCATCACCAGCTCGGCTGCTTTGTCTTACAGATCCTTTATTACCATTTGGTTTTATGATGAGATGCCTAAAAGCGTACGCTTTAGGAAATACAAAGAAAACTCAAATGTAGGACTTTCTTTGTGGATAAGAAATAAAAACAAAAACCTATAAACATAAATAAATGTTTAATTAACTTTCTAGGGAAAATGAAGAAAACGATGAAAATTCCAAATCTGATACAGAATCGTTTGCTGAAGTAAGTGAAAGTGATTTAATTGCTCTAGCTTTGAGTCCTAATGGTGATGAAGATGGGCCTAAACTTGCATCTTTACCTTCGGATTCAACTTTGAATTCTGTCAGTTTAGCTGATGTGGATGGTGCGCAAGGTACGTTTTTTTAAATATCAACAATCCTCAACGGATTTTTGGAATCTACATAGCTTAAAACTATTTAAAATTTAATATATTAATTTATGTTCGCTACGAAGAAGAATTAATTAATAATAACTTGAAGAACACGATAGGTATTCAAGTTATTGATTGGTTTTTAGCCAATATCATTGAAACTTGAAGCAATTTATCATTTTCTTTTACTTTTTTATGATACGAATGTATAATAAAAATATATATTCATAAATGCTTCAAATATACATTTAAATGATATTGTTTCCAAGATGCACCACGTGGAGGTAACCAATCATGCATCTCATAAAAAAAATTTCTCTAAACAATTGATCTTAAAGAAATACATAGAAAAGTCTGATTTTATTTATATAGAAATTATTTCTTACTATTTTTTAATTCATACTTATTTCAGCTTCAGAACTTCCAGAAGAAAAAGCAAAGTCTCAAGAGTACATACAAAAGTTTCTAAATTTGTATAAAAATTCGAATTTACGTACGTCCTTTCCAGTCTTAAATGGGAACAAAGGAAAAGATAGTGAAGGTTCTACTAGTTCAAAATCGTGGTCCCTTTTTGGATGGAGTTCTAAAAAAAGTGACGATGATAAAATGGAAAATAGTGGCGAGAGAAGTCCACTTGATGAATTTGTATTTAGCGTTCCTCGACATCCACTCTTGAGTCCTTACCTTGCTTCTGATAGTGTTCTCAGCAAATTTCCTCCTGTAAAAATACTGGTAATAATTTACAGTATATTAATTTTTTAATATAAATACAGTAACAATGCTATATTCCTTTTTATAAAATTATAAACTATTATTCTAAATAATTTTTATAATTACAGACAGTGGAGTTTGATCCTTGCCTTGACGACTGTGTAATGTTTGCTAAGAAACTTCTAAATCTAGGAAATTCAATTACACTCGATATACTTCCAGGCCTACCTCATGGATTTTTAAATTTGTCCTTGGTAATTAAAAAAAAATTCTTAATTTCATTATTTTTACTAACAATTAATTATTGCATTATTTTTAATTTTCAATAAAATAAATTTGCAGATCTCTAAAGAAGCAGCAGATGGTTCAGAATTATGTGTAAAACGAATACAGGAACTGATTAATATAGCTCAAGGAAGCTCTTAATTGAATATAAAGTTCTCTATATTGACAAATCCATCCACTTGAATTGATAAATGTGCAATTTCGTATTATCCAATCTTAAAAGAAAGGTCCATATGTTTCTAATGAATTTTATTTATCTGCTGTTTCATAAGCAACAAACTGTATGCACGTGAGTCCAATTTATATTATTCACAGTTTGTACTAAATACAAATGTAAATATTTTAATATCTACAAGTTTTTCTCTGATAATTTTTACAACAGATGCAGACATTCATTTTTTTATTCATTGATTGATTTCTGATATTTGCAAATACATATATATTAATTTTGATACCTAAATCCAAAAGTTTTCTGTATACATTGAAAATATTTAGCGAAATATTTTGTAATGAGAGAAGGCATTAATGATACTAATACTTTTTTACATAAAGTGCGGTTCTCATAAAGAGCCTCAAGAAATTTTTGAGGTAATTATTAATTATACAATAAAAGGTCATTCTAACTTTATTATTGTTTTAGAATATTTTTTTCTATTTGAGAATTTTATATTAGTCATTTTTGCTAAATTTAAATACATAACGACTAATATATAAATAGCGAATATTTAAAATAAGTTGTATGTATGTTGATATTATTTTATTTGTGTATTACTAAAAGTGCAGGACTATTTATTTAATAATAATTATTGTTCTTTGAATTGTTTTTATTCAATGTCATAATGAATATTTTTATATTCCGTTTATTTAAATTCGATATTATATTTTATCTGTGATGACTTAAGCTCTCTGCAGCATTATTATAAATATTTATACTTCAATAATTGGTGACTTGTATTTAATCAACTTCTCGAATAACAAATGAAACTTATAAGAATTTGTTGTAAAATAAAAATCTGATTAATTTATCTTCTACACAGATTTGTTGGTTTATCTAAAAATCTATGTAAATAAGTTATGAAAAATAAATATTCTTCGGTGATGAAACGAAAAAAATTCTTTTATTGAATATGACAACAAAAAACAAAAAAATTGCTCAGATATAAGTAAATAATGAAAACTATTATTAACTAGGGGAAACGAAATTTTATTGGTAATTTGTACAATTGTTGAAAATGGAACAACATTTGGTGATGGCTGAATTAAAATGCTTATTGGGTATTCGATTGATGATTAGTGGAGTTGTGTGGTCGTAAAGTTTTTTGCAAAACGTGAGCGTCCGCTGGCTCGATTCGTTTGTAATAATGGTTTTTAGTTTCTACGACTTCAAATCCAAATTTTTTGTAGAAGTCAATAGCACCTTCATTATTTACTTGAACATGCCTAAACGAAACGTAAAAAGAGCATATTTTTAATATGTTCTAAAATATTTTATGGATTTAGAAAAAATGTTTCTGAACTCAATACTTACAGAAAAATTGAATCGAAATTGCCATCCTTCTGAACGTAATTTAAAACATGTTGAACCATTACAGTTCCGATTCCTAACCTGCGATAAGGATATAAACATCCCAGGGTCATTATATATAGCCTTCGAGAGTTTTCTGATGTGTCCACTCGACAGCAAACAGCGCCCACCTTGAATTTAATTTCATTATTAAATTTTCTATTCAACCAAATTTTAACGTTCCTCATATTTATAATTACTTTTTTTAAGTTGATCAATCGGTACAGAAATATTAATAATAATAAATGAAACTTCTTTGACCATCTCGAAAATTTAATATTATCAAAAGATGTTTTAGTCTTTACTATGATGATCCTAATGATTAGTAAATTTCTTAAAATAAGTATTAATTCTTTCTGATAGAGAAACATTTGGAACAATAATAGAAAATAATATAATTACCAAACGTACCACTATATCGTTATAATACGCTAACTTTGCAAGTTCTCCAGCTTCCAAAACATCTTTATAAAACTTCTCGTTATATGATACTGGGAACACGACTTGATTAAGTAACTTAAGTTGTTTTATGTTGTGAGGTGTAACATCACCAAGTTCTATCTTCGCCCTGTGAACAATTTTAATAATTAGTTATCATCCTCATATTTTTATATAAAATAATCAGCTAAATCATGATTCTATTCGTAAAAATAAATTAATAAATACACCTGATGAATTCCTTTAAACTTTTCGAGTAAAATTAAAAAATGAGTTCTTTTTATGTAAAAAGAACAATAATTAATACGTTCGTAATTAATAACAATTAAAAAAATGTTGGGAGTGAATTGAAAATTACCATAAATTTATCTGTCCTATTAAAAACTATAGGCTTGAAAAATTGGAAAATATTACATAATACTTTAAACTATCAAAAATTCTAAGATTATGTATGTGATAAATAATTTATAATAAAAGAATTAAAATCAAAAGTATTTACTGTAAACATCGTGCTTTTTGACACATAACCTCAAACTTATAAATTTTTTATTTTATCAATTACCTTGTCATTTTGTAGGGCTCAGGCTTGGCCTCAAAGTAACTTAAGGATGGACGAAACACTTTGGAATCTTACAAATTCAAAAGAATTAATACTATTCAAAAAAAATTGTAAATTGATGTAATCACAAAAGTAAATTTGACTGGCTGCGTCCAGTCCTCCACGGCGCACAGTCCTGCACAGGGCCCTCTTATTAATATATTTCAATATATTATTATTACCACTTGAAAAATTTATCAGTATTAAAATTTGTGGCACAATATAGTAGTAAACGAACGTTTTTTTAATGACAATTTATATTGTAATAAAAAATCCTCTTTCAATGACAAAAAATTAATAATATTGTAATTTTTAACTGACGATTTGAATAAAATACTTTTTTAACATAGAACACATAAGAAAATTAATTTATTAAATACAAATGTATTTATTATTTGTATATTGTTATTAAAAATGTTATAATTTTATATATTTTCATTATATCATTACATAAAAGATATAAAATTTACCGCATTTTTAGAATACCAACGCAACGCCATCTGAACATTTGGATGCGCGCGTCGACAGCCACCATCTTTAATATCACATGACCTCGTTATCGTGTCCCGTGACCAACTCACGTGAATTTTGACAAAATTCAAACATTTTTTGGTCGGGGACAATGGATATGTTGGAGCAACACGAAGGCGCGCGAGTGCGAAGGCGAGTTCTGCAAACGTCGCGCTTGGCACAAAAACATGCCCACCCGTGGTGCATATGCTATTTTCTACAAAACATGCAAGAAAAACGAGGGTTATCAAGTGTACCGATTATACTATCAAGGATACATAAACTATTGCACTGTTATACTATCAAGGACATATAAATAGTTGGTCGCGTGGGGGGGTTCGGGGGGTCTCCCCCCGACGGGGTCCAGGGGCAGCGCCCCGGTCAGGGGGTTCGGGGGGCGAAGCCCCCCGACTACAAGAAAACCAACTTAAAAGATAAAACAAAAAACACGAAACCACACGACAAAAATTATTTTCTCGCACGAATTGATAACTTTTGAGGTTAGTCGGCTGTTACATTTCAGTGCTGTCAACACGAAGTCAATGTTGCCAACTTTAAACATGACGTGCAAACCGGTTGTATAGGTATTTATAGTAATATTTCTAATATAACAGTTGGTACCTCTGAATCGCGTACTAATATCTCTAAAAACATCGTACACTTCATACGAGCGACCAGAGCCAATGAAATTGAAGCTTTATAGTTTTTTTCCCTGCGCGAAA
>JUFY01028238.1:0-13000 GCA_001855655.1 Leptopilina clavipes | reverse complement strand
TGCGCGCGTCGACAGCCACCATCTTTAATATCACATGACCTCGTTATCGTGTCCCGTGACCAACTCACGTGAATTTTGACAAAATTCAAACATTTTTTGGTCGGGGACAATGGATATGTTGGAGCAACACCTAAATCAACAGGATGTCAGGTAGATTTTGCAGTGTATTTTGTGAAATTAGTTAAAATATCCCTTGTCAATTACTTTGACCATGTCGTTGTTGTCAAGGTCACAGGACAGTGCACAGTGCGCATTTAACTATATATATGTGTGTGTGTAATATTTGTACCATTTTTCTCAAACGAGCAATTATGAATTTTATGTTAAATAATCATAAAAAGTTATTTACATTCATGCTTTGCAAATTTTGAAATAAGATAATTTTTTTTGTCCCACGCACTAGCTCTGTTTCTCACAAAGATGATGATGGAACAGGGATTGTCATTGAGGAAGCTGAAATAGTCGATTGTGACGGTAAGAATTTATAAATTACTAGTTTTATTTTAAGCAAAAAAAACAAATTAATAATACTAACTTGGAATGTTAATTTACAAGAAAAAATTTCTTGATTTGAGGTTAGTTAATGTGTTGACGTCAGCTTGTTGATTCTCGAGAAACCCGATAGCCATTGTTTTGATTTAAATATTTTGGTTTAAATTCCCATTTTCTTGAATTTAATTATTGATTTCGTACATTTATACGTTACAATTGTTTTACTTTAGGGTGTATATTTCAATAATAACAATTTTACAACCTAGGTAAATAGTAGCTGTAAAATTATTTAAAACTCAATTCTCATTAAATTTGCATATTCCAATTGAAATATCGTTTTCTACTGCTTTGCAATTTTAAGGATTGCTTTTTGAGTAAATGGAAATATTTGTGAATGTTAATAATAAAAATAATGTAATTTTTTTCAAATTAACAAAAATTAGGAGACGCTGTTACTGACGATGGAATGCGTTATCAGGAAAGTCTCACTTATCGTGTTGTTCAAGTTAATGGAGCTCCACCTGGAACCGAAATGGAACTTCCTGTAAATCAAACCGGAACCAATACCGTTCAAGTTTTAACATCGCCTCTTAATGGACAGTTTTATGTAATTGGAAACGCGAATGACGTTTTTACAACAGCTCAAACTTCAAGATCTCTCGCTCCCAGGACAGCGACTTTACAATTAGAAACACCTCGAACCTCTTCCACAGGGCTAAAAAAAGTTAGAAGACTATTAAAAAAAAGTTATTATTCAGTTAACTGACTTTTAAATCATTTAATTAACTCTTAATTATTTTGTTTAGAGAGATGATAGACGAAGAGCAACACACAACGAAGTCGAGCGTAGGAGAAGAGATAAAATTAACAACTGGATTGCGAAATTAGGGAAAATTATTCCCGAGTGCAATTCCCACTCTAATAGTAATGGAAATGGCAGCAGTGGAGAAGGAAAAACCAATTATGAAACTCAAGTAATTTATTTTAATTTTAATCATATTTAATAATTCTAATGGGGTTTTTGCAAAAACAATATTAAAAAAAAATGTTTTTTTTTCTAGAGCAAAGGTGGAATTTTAGCAAAAGCTTGTGAGTACATAGGAGAATTAAGAACTGCAAATCAAAGTCTAGGTCAGTGTTTAAGGGACAACGAAAGATTGAGACAAGAAGTTGTAGATTTAAAGCAACTCGTAATGGAGTTAAAACGAGAAAACCTTCAGCTTAGATCGCAATTGACGTCCAATCAAGCTAATTCCGAAATCTCTCATATAAGTCCTTGAACAGAAATGGGTTTACTTCTTTCTTTGTAAATATTCAATAGCGGCAATTTTTCAATCATTTAGCATAGCAAATTAGATTATTTTCGTTACGAAAGCCAAGGGATATTCGACTTTCGGAGAACTGCATTCGTAAGAGTTTATTCGAAACGATTTTAAATGAGCAAGTTTAATACGTTAAATCGAAAGCAAACAAATGAGATAAGGCTGTGAATATCGAATGCCGATTTGCGTTACTCTATGAGCAGTCCAAATCCAATTTCAGATATCGTTTATCATGAGGCTTTATTTGCCATTAGATGGACATCATGGTAAAAGTCTGGTAGGCCATCGGCTTTTTAAACCAATTGCATATTTTTATTTTTCTTACTGTTGAGTGCAGTAAAATATTTTTAGATAAACAAATTATTAGGACTGAGCAAGTTTAGAAAAGTAGATAAAATACTTACAAAAAAAATATGTAAAGAAACAAATTATATGGAGAGGAATAGAGTAAAAGTCGAGATATTTAAACGAAATTATCAAAACCTGTGTGCCATTGGAATATCACAAGCCTAAGGTTTTAAATTCGTATCGAGATAAAATTATAAAACTTTAAAGTTATTCAAATTTAACTTGTTGATACATCATTCAAGTGTGTAATTACATGTACATACATATATATGTATATACGTAATGCTTACATGTATACATGTGTATATTTCGGTGAAGTAAAAGAATCCGATTTTATAAGCAATGAACATTCTTTGGCGTTTTTAGGCTTCTGTTGAATATTAAGGAAAAAATTTATCATTAATTATTGTAAAATTGTTTGAAAAATATTTTTAACTCCTGATATATGTTTTAATTTTGCAAATTCTGAAATTTTCCAAAATTATTTAAACATTTTTGAGACGTCAAATATATATTTGTACTGTTTGTTACTGAAAGGCTTTTATGTTATTTTTCTGTTTTTCTGAAAGTTTGTGGTGAAAAAAAATATCATTTTTTCTCGCAACCAAATTTAAAAAATAGTAAATTTATTTTTTGAAAAATAGATTAAGTTTTATAATACTGCGTATATGTTTAAATTATCTATGGAAAATGTAAATTTGTTTCGGAAAAAGATTAGAGAGTCTTTTTGGCTCTATTAGTATTCACGTGAGTTTTTATTTTACATGAATTCACGTTGATATGGTCTTTTCGAAATACACATAATGTATATGTATTATATATAAATAAAATATTTTCCTTGTATCAATGGGACAAAAATAATACAAGGCAATGAAAATGATGGATCGAAAGATGTATTATATCGTTAATGTATATATTGCGGGGTTATTGTTATATTATTATTAAAATGAACTTTAAACATTATTATTGTTTTTAATTTGCAGCACCCGTTCTATTATTTTTATAAATTAACCTTTTTTTATAAAAAAGGGTTTTTTACACGATTTTTTAAAATATAAGTTACTTTCATTTTTCTTTTGTTTTTTATTGATTTTTTTACATATCATACAATGGAAATGATACTGAAATTGCTGGAACAGTGGACATTGTGGAGTTTTATTTATTTGTTTCGTTTACTGTAAAACCCAGCACCTTAAGTTTAGTCTGCATAAAATATCTATGCCAGTGCTGTCGAACAATTAACTCTTAGAATAAAATGGTTATTGACTTTAAAACACGATAAACATTAATAATCTCGTGATGCTCTTAAATACTGAATTTATTAGATATTTGGAAAATTTAAAAAGCAATTTTTGTCGTCGAACAGCACTGAACTGCATTATGTCAACATTGTATAATCTTTTTAACGCCTACATTTAATTTCTGTTACGTTTATAGAATATAATAATATAGTACAATATCTAATATTCCACGATTTATGCTTTTTTTGTTTGAAAGCTGTCTTGTCGTCTCAGCGAACTATTTTTCGCAACACCAAGGCCATGTGTTTATCAAAAATTAATTACATTAGATATTACTTATCGTATTGAAACGATTTTGAGAGCTTTCATTACGATATACTTTTGTAATATACATTGCAGATATCTCGCAAATTTTGCGTAACAATCCACATTGATGATTTTTCTTTCTTTATCAAACGAAAATTCCCATATTTCACAAAAGTAAAAATTCGCTAACAAATGGTTTTTCTGTTTTTGTTTTTAACAAAAGGAATACTCGGAAACACATTTTCAGTAGATGTTATTTGCGTTTAGGGGTGTTCCATTTTATTGTCTTACTATTTGTCAATATTGCATTAATATTCTGCGAAAAATGAGACTTGATAAATAATCGAAAAATAAGATGCAAGCGATTTGAAAAAAAAAATTGATCAGAGATTATTTCTATATACAATAATTCGATGTAGAATACTAATTATGTAGTCAAAACTTGACCGATACGTGTTCAATCAATTAAACAAACTGAACAAGGAAATAATAGTAGTCCCACAGTTTCATTCTCTCTTTTGTTTCTCTCTCTCTCTCTCTCTCTCTCTCTCTTCCAACAAGTTTAGTACAGGGACAGCGACTATTAAAATTGATTATTTCTCGATTTTCTTCAACTTAAAAAAAGGTCTCGAAAAAAAATCCGGGAATCAAATACTTATTAGTTTGCCAATAAAATATATTGCATTGGGAATGTACTAAAAATTGTGCAGCAGAACGTGCACTTTATGCACTTTAAAATCTTTCTCGTGATCACTTCGATTATAATCGAGAGATTTCAAAATTAAGATTATAAAATGATTTTCTTTTTTTTACCTTTCTTTTCTTGTGTTTTCTATGCACAGCATATTGCATACTTGGAACATCCCCAAACGATTGAAATTGGAACGTTCCTAGTCGAATGGGAACCGAGACAATAGATTAATAACAAATAATTCACTTAAAGACTGAAGAATTAATCTTCTAGATTTCTGAATGCCTGTTGGATATCTTCGTGAAGCTGATCAAAGTCTGCCCTGATCTTAGCTTCACCGTCTTTTACAGGATCCTGGAAAATTTGTTTCAAATTTATTTTTTCATATTTATTTATATATGATGGTAATCTTGGAATATTAATATTATTTGTTTCTTTTTTGGCAGTAGTAGAAAATTTAACAAAATTACCTTAAATTTCATGGAAGTGAGCTGATAAAGTATGTTGCCCATGCTGTCTCTGATGACGTTCCATGTGATTTTGTTATCCGACTGAGCGGTGGATTCTACAGCGTGCCTTGCCATATCATAAAATGCAATCATGTTACGTAACATGCCCACGGTTTTGTAGAACGGACAGAATCGATCGTAAGGTGAGTAACTAAAATAAATAAATCAATCAAAAAATTACTTTCTGTTTTTGTGTTTGAATCAATTAGACTTGAAAATTTTAAATAAAAAGTTCAACATTTAGATTTGTAATTGTTGGTGTGTGAAACAAACCTGTTCTGTTGAAGGAAATCATCTTTAAGAAGTTTTGCAACTTCAAGAGTGATTTTATCACCTTCCGCAAGTGAAGCTTTACCAACCAATTGTACAATTTCCGACAAGTCTTCTTCCTCCTGAAGGATTTCTTTGACTTTCGTCCTCAGGGGAACGAATTCCTGGAAGTTCTTGTCGTAAAAGTCATCCAAAGCACGAAGATATTTACTGTATGAAATCAACCAATTAATGGAAGGAAAATGCTTGCGTTGAGCAAGTTTCTTATCTAAACCCCAAAACACCTGAAAAAAGTAAAATATTGTTTAAAACACGACAAAGTTTATTAATGCTTATATTTTCCTTCTTTTAGAAAATTATGTCATAGAATAAGTTAAACACTTACTTGAACAATACCAAGAGTAGCACTCGTAACAGGGTCAGAGAAGTCACCTCCGGGTGGAGAAACAGCTCCGACAATACTGACTGAACCTTCACGATCTGGATTTCCTAAGCATTTTACTCTGGAAGAAAAAATTAAAATTAATATTACTGCTGCAACAATATGAGTTTTACTCAAAATTTATTTTTAATGTTTTAAGTACCTTCCAGCTCTTTCGTAGAAACTGGCAAGTCGAGCACCCAAATAAGCTGGATAACCAGAATCGGCAGGCATTTCTGCCAAACGTCCGGAAATTTCACGAAGAGCTTCAGCCCAACGAGATGTAGAATCTGCCATCATAGATACATTATATCCCATGTCTCTAAAGTATTCAGAAAGAGTGATACCTGAAAGAAAGAATTTTTAGATCAGTTTTTGAAAATAACAATACTAAGTTTTTTCTTTTATTTAAAAATAAAATCTCACCGGTGTAAATGGAAGCTTCACGAGCAGCGACAGGCATGTTGGATGTGTTTGCAACAAGAGCTGTACGTTTCATGATAGATTCGGTCACTCCATCAATTTCAACACTAAGTTCAGGGAAGTCACGCAATACTTCAGACATTTCATTACCACGTTCTCCACAACCAACATAAATAATTACATCAGAGTTAGAGTATTTGGACAGAGCTTGAGAAATGACAGTTTTTCCACAACCGAAAGCACCAGGAATGGCAGTTGTTCCACCCTGCACACAACTGTAAAAAAAGATTATTACAAATGTGGCAAACATGTCAACAACCTTAAATTCTATAACACGAATACTGTAACAATTTTAAATAATTTATAATACAAAAAAAATTTACGGGAAAAGAGAATCCAAAACTCGTTGACCAGTAAGTAGAGGATGATTGGCAGGTAATTTTTCTGTCACTGGACGTGGTTGACGTACAGGCCATACCTGCAGACAAGACAAAATTAAATATAATTGTCTCAAATAAATTGAAAGTAAATAATCAACAGAATTCATTATCCATATGTATAACATGTAGCCTAATTTTATTTTTTCTAACCTGAAGCATAGTATATTTTTGTTTTTCGCCATCAAATTCAGTTTCCAATACAATGTCCTGAAAAAATAATTTTATTACTGCTTTTGAATTTATTATGAAAAATAACTTTCAAAACCCTTTAAGTACATTTAAAGGGGTTAAGAAAATGATAAAATTAATGGAAATCAACTTACATCAACGGTGTAATTTCCAACAGGTGCAATGTAGGTGACAGTACCTTTGCTCTTGGGCGGCAGAATCATTTTGTGTTTGACGAGTGTGTTCTCGTGAACGATAGCGTACAAATCACCTCCAGTAATATGGCTTCCATTTTTAATATTGAGTGGGTTAAATTCCCAGGAAGCCGTTCGAGATAAAGCTGGAACATTCACACCTTTTGGGATGTAAATGGAACTTGTAAGTTCGTGAATGTCCTTCAAGGGACGTTGAATACCGTCAAAAATACTGCCCAGAATTCCAGGTCCCAATTCGACCGACAGGGGTTTTCCAGTTCTTAGCACTGGATCTCCCACAGTCACACCGCTCGTCTCTTCGTATACCTAGTTTTAAAATATTTAAATTAAGAATTATTCTTTACAAATTAAAAATTTAATATTCAATAATCAAATAGATAACCCATTACTTGTTACATATAAACACTGATTGTGAAGAATTTTAACAAACAAAAGTTTTAACTGTTACTTTTTGAAAAAATCTAACAGCTTAATTGTTGAGACATTATTTAGAAAATGTTTTCTGAAAAAAGTTTTTGTTATCTAAAAATATGATTAATGATTTAAACGTTTTATTTTCTACAAACGAAAAATTTAAATATTCTTACTTGAATTGTGGCCATATCTCCTTCCAATCGAATAATTTCTCCCACTAGTTCATAATAACCGACACGAACCAGTTCGTACATAGCAGATCCGGACATCTTTTCCGCGGTAACCACTGCAAATAATAGACAATTAGTAATGCAGAAAATCATATAAATTAAATGTGAGTTAAAAATTTAACAATATTTTGTAAACTTTTTAAAAATTTAAAAAGTTTTTGAATTTCTTACCGGGTCCGGATACTGCGTACACGTAACCGAATTTTGATTCCTTCTCTTCATTTCTTATCTTTGGTAAAGTCATTTTGTTTGTTCACTATAAAACAAAAAATTAGAAATTTTTCACATTACCTGCGTTTATAAATATTTTTTTGAGATAAATTGTGAAATAATGAACTAGAAATAGGAACTAAAGTAATGAAAGAAAATATTTCTCTAATATTCATTAGAAAAGACATTGGTTTTTAATTAAAATCATATTTGAAAAGATAATTCTTTTCTTTAGAAAAGAACTGATGTTCCACCTGTTGATGTCATCTTACAAAAATTTGCTTAAAAAATAATAGAAATAAAAACTTAAAATTTTTGTAAATATAAAGTTTTAAATTTTAATAAAGATTGCAAAAGAGAAAAAAAACAATCAAATTGTAGATATCAAGTTTTCATAACTTGTCAATTATTGTAATTTTTATAAATGGTGTAAATAGTATAAAAGTTAATCGCAAATTCGCAAGAAATGTTTTAATTTAGAAAAGTAATACTATTTAAACCGATGTGTCATGTGACAATAATCATACAAAAATTAATAAAACAGAAAATAAAGACAGTTTTAAAAGTAAAATTACAGTTTTAAAGATAGAACAAGTTTTAAATTTAGATTGAATAAATGTAGCACTAGCAAACATTATGATATGAAGACACAGGTATGAACTCTAAAGTAAAATATTTGTACAAAACGTAAAAAAAACATTTTAGAGCTCATTACCAGGGATTCACGTGAGCGTTCAAGCCGTTCAAAAAATAGGCGTAGCCCTCTTAAATAATGAAACGTCTGTGGTATAATTCACTTTTTAACAAGACGTTTCTGACAAAAAATACAGGACACTAAAATTCACGAAGCACTTAAGTGATTTTATGAAATTAAACGTCCTCTCACATCAAAACAAAAAGAATTTAAAGACCATTTATATGAAAGACGATGGCGCAGAGTAAACTCGATCGATACTGTATAGTGCGTGTACATGTCAATACCGTGACATTTTACCAACTTCTTTGAATACTTAATTTTCTACAATATTATAGAAGGTTTATAAAAAAATGTTCTTCACAATATTCATGAAAAGTAAATATTAAATTGAATAAAAACTTACAGAGATGTTAGACGTACTGTTACAAGTCCACCCAACAATTCAACAACTAGACGAATTGACTGCTATCATAAGACAGGTCAGCTGACTGCACGTGGTGTCTGTTGCAACCAATCACGTTTCTCGCCCTTCCAATTGTGTAAATTGACCTTAAAACTCTCTAGCGGGAAATTCAAATATCTCAAAATTATTAAATACATACTTGGCAATTTTATTCATAATAATTAATATAAGGATGAGGTGTAAAGTGAAGTTTCAGACTTTTAAATAATTTTAAAATAATAAATTCTACTAAATACTATTTTGCAAACTATAATAATATTTATAACAAATTTGAATTACAAAGCAAATATAATTGTTTGTTAAGATTTGTATTTTTTTAAAAGAATAAATATTATACTTTTGCAAAATAAGATTTTGAATAAATAGATGTTAAAAATAATAAATTGAATAATATATATTTAATACCACATTTAATAATTAATTACGAATATTTAATAATAAATAAATAAATAAATAAATAAATAAATTTTACAGTAAAACATTAATTGATAGATGAAGAATTCGTATTTTTAACAAATATATTCTACTGACAATTGAACTTAAGTTTTTTTATATTTTAAAAATACTTATTCCATTTTTTGGTCCATGCAGTGTCCCCCAAAGACGCAACAAGATGAATTATATATTGTATTTTTTTCCACATAATTTATGAATAGAGATAAATATAAGAATTATTGATTTTGTCTCTGGTTTGAAGTATTGTGTAGATACTCTTGTATTTTTAATTTACATAATAAAAATTCTCATTAAGGAGATTCTTTTCTGTAATGACTTCTCTTTCATAATTGCATGACTTCAAAGAAGAGAAAAAGCCATTAAAATTTGCTTTGTAGTCGTTACTACTACCCAGAAAACTTTTTCCATAAAAATAATACTCTTATTTTGATATACTTCCGTTTATTTTTAAGTTTTATAATGCATGTGAATTTTTTATTTCGACATTTCTTTTAGAGCTTAAAGTTCACTTTTCTTCAAGAAAAGATCTTATATTTTCTTTCAAAGAAAAACTTAATGAAAAAAAAATAGAAATACAAAATACTCTATAATTTTTGTTTAAAATGAAATTAATAAATTTAATTAATAAATATTTAATTAAACTCATGATTGTTTCAATAAATATGTTAAAAAAGAGATTTTTATTAAATTTAAACGGCTGAATGTCTGTTCGAGTAGATATGTGTATATGTATATATGCATATATATATTTTTTCTTCTGTAATCAAGTTCGATGCTTTCAAAACTATATTTTGCCTAAAGGTAAATTGCCTTTTGTCTGCTGACAAATGAACGACCCTTTTCAGTCTCGTTGCTATTTTACTCTTTGAAGCAAAAAATACGAGAAAAAATATAAATAAAATATAATACTGGCTCTCGTAAAGTAAAACTATATTTTTCTCTTTTTCCACTGATAACGGAAATAATTTATTTTTATATAAAGTGTTCTAGTTTTTAATTTCATGCAAAAATATTCCGATCGATATTCAAATTGAGAAAAATTAAGACTGAGGTGTGAATTTTCGGTCGGCCCTAAGGACGCGCAATATAAAAGAATGTAATGAGATAATCGTATTAATGTATATGGAATTTCCTATGTACAATAAAAGAATAGTGAAGATAAAGAAATCTTATCAAAACCGTTTCGAATTTAACGGAAAGATATTCGTTTAATCTTTAATTAAATCTTTTTTTTATCGTTTTCTCGCCTGAACTTTGAATAAAACCGCAGTATGAAAAAAGAATAAGGTGTGTAATATGCCTTCATTGCTTCAATTTCACTGCATTCTTCAAGCAATATCAACTCACAAAGAAAAATTAATTTTTAAAAAGTAATATCCATCGTCTTCCCCTCTATAAGAAACAATTTAATTCACTTTAAATCAATCTATACAATACATTCTGATCTGAAGTTGAAAAATAAAAACTTTATCGTTACTTTGAAAATGAAAAAGGAACTTTTATAATTAAATTTTAATTTTAAAACAGAAATTAATTAATATTCCGCAAAACAGTGTAATTGATAGATCGAAATTAAAACTTTCGAATAGTGAAATCCAAATAAACTTTTTATAAAACATTTCATTTCAAATTCTATTCATATATCATAATATATGTGAATATTATTAAAAACAGGAGAAAAGTAAATAATAAAGAAAATTTTATAGTAAATAATAATACATTGGTAATAAAAAAAATAATAAATAAAGATGAAATAATAAAAAGTAATGAAAGAAATAAAGAAAAAATTATGATTCTAATAAATCAGGTTGAAAAAAAATTAATAATTTACAAATTAATAATTTACAATCAAAGGGAAATAATCTACAATATGTCAATTAATATTGTAAGTAATTTGAGAATCTAATGTGTCACATTTATGACCTTCGAAAACCCTGCCAATTAAAAGCAATGATAATGAAGATAAAGCACGTCTTCACTTACAAATTTATTAACACAGCATATTCAATCAAGATTATATACATATATTTAAAAAGTGTACCAAATCTATATTTTTAACTTCTTTATATTCACAATTTAAAAAAAAAAAAAAAAAAAAAAAAAAAAAAAAAAAAAAAAAAAAAAAAAAAAAAAAAAAAAAAAAAAAAAAAAAAAAAAAAAAGACGGTTCTTAATAATTTCTCATTAATTAATAAACTTATATTATAATTTACTTTTAAAATTGTCAATTTTAATTTTTAGTTGTATGCGACATTAAATAATACAAAGTAAAAAAAAAAAGACGAGCGGAAATCAACGCTCTTGGAGAAATTGATAACTTTCTTACAAGATTCCTTCCTAGTTGGGGAAAAAAGTTTGAAAAATAGAAATCAAGTTATTATTCTCCATCATGAATACAATGTTAGAAATAACAATTCTTTTTGGCAGTCTCGATACAATCATATTTTCTTTAAAATCAATTGTCGTACCCTTTTGGACGTCAGAGAAATATCAGCCTATAGAAGGAATGCGGGTTTGGCACATCTCCAAAAAGTGAAATTGTGTCTCTCTGGCGCCCCAGATCAGCCTACTCAACAATTTTATAATATATATATATCTATATATTTGTCCATATTCAGAAAAATCGATTCTTCAATTTATTTCCAGTCATTTTTTGACAAACTCCAATTACCGTTTTGTACAATCATAATACGTTTAATAACAAATAGATTTCGTTTAAAATTCAAACGAGATTTAAAAAAAAAAAAAAAAAATGAAACGCTTCTTTCCTGTGTTCAAAAAATAGTCTCACAATTTTTTCTCGCCTTGAAAATAGTTTTGACTTTAAAGCCTGCTTTAAAGTGTATATATGCAAAAGTGTAATAAAAAATTTCTATATTTAACGTGTGATAAAAGTTTTTTACTCATCTTTTTTTTTATTTTAGAAAGGGATAAAATTTAATCTTAGCTTAAGATTAAAAGTGTAGAATTTATTTTTACAGGACTTGAACTCTATATTTAGTCAACTAATGATAAAATATGTTGCAAGAGAAGGGGGAGAAAGGGGTGCAATGGGGATCTTTTTTCCTGACCCTGCCCCTGTCACCGATCACCCGGCTTACACGCGAACACGTAGGCGCGAAATATTTTACAGGAGCAAGTGCAATAAAACTATCAGATCCTTAGACAGGAAATTCATGACTTGACCCTGCCAAAATAAATTCGTTTGTTTATTCAAAAGTCTCTTTATCTTTATCTTGTTTTACTTATTTTAAAATGTAAAATGCAACAAAATATTTTAAAAACTTAAAATAAAATACAAAAAAATGTTTATTATATTTTAATTATTATAATTACTATATTTATTAATTTTAAAAATTAATTGTTCATTATTATATTTATTATAGTGATTAAATTTTTTATGATTACTTTATATGCCGCAGAGTGAGAAAATAAAGAATTTGGAAATTTGAATAACAACTTCATATAATGGTTTGGCTAACGATTGAATAAACAAATATGGATTTTAATTAAAACCAACTGAGCCGTGTGCCGTTGGTTTTGGAATTGATTGGAAAGTTGTGTAATTTATTTGTACTTTTTTTTTGTTAATGTACCGGTAAAGATTTCCTGAATGAAAGTTTTTTAATTAGGAGGGCTCGATAATTAAGAGTACAGCTTCGATAAAGCTTCGGGAGATAATTTC